>MU270627.1:0-51628 GCA_021432625.1 Leptodontidium sp. 2 PMI_412 | reverse complement strand
TTGCAAGGTAGACCTAGGAACTCCCCACTCTAGGGCAGCCTTCCGTAAGGACTTTCTATTCTCTACCTCTCTGAGTGCACAGCTGATGTCGTACTCGGTGTATTGAGGCTTCATTATGACAAGAATGCAAATTCTGAATTTCAGAAGAATTGATTAAAGAATAAAGAAGTTATTAATTATTAAAGTGGGAGGGTGTAAATGGCGGTGAGTTAAGCGAGGTGGCCGGAAACCAGGGGTGGCCGGAAAGGGGGGGGGGGGGGCTTAATGCAAAGAAGGCTGGAGGAACAGGTACAGGACGTACTGCAGCGCCTGTAAGCACCAAGCACCAGGCACGGCTCGGTGTAACCCAGACGGGAGGTCGACCTTGAAGCTCACATCACAGTACACGAGCAGTGCAGGCCAGTAATCGGAAGAGTCGGGGGGACTCGAGTCGGGGTATCCGCATCCACACCATGCACGATCGTCTGATAGATAACCGACCGATCGCCATGGATTAGGAAGCTCAAAGTTCGAGAAACGTAATTGCAAGCTAAATTTTACTTTGCTGTCTGTAGATGACATGGAATGCCGCATCCAAACGAACTGATGTGACAGAGGAAGGAATTTGGGATTAGTTGATGCCCTGGGTACGGCATGAAAGTAGTGTCGTGTCGTGCTTCTTCTTCTAAGAATACTGAGTGGTTTCGCCAGGCCAGTCAGCGGAAGGCCTAAGGCGCCGACCGTGTCGAAGCAACAGAGCGCATTGACCTTAACGTTGTCCCAGTCTGTATGTAGTTAGGATAATGTTAGTAGGTTAGGATGGACAAACCTACATTCGTATCCTTCCAGCCGCTTCTTAGCAACCCCGTCTTCGAAAATTGAGGAGTTGTTGCAAGCTTTGTAAATGCGACGGAAGAGCTTTTCGTTCACAACCCGATAAGGTAGATAAGCTTTGACACCGTTAGACGATTGGCACATCGAACGACAACAAGAGACATACCACGAGAGTATCCAATGAGGATAATTCGGTCGCGTGGCCCGGAGTGCTTCGAGATGTTCTCTGCGTCGTGTTAGTGTATGCGAATGATTTTGGGTAAGATTGCCTCCTGAAAGCATGACAAACATTGCGCACCGTTCCCCAGCCCAAGTACTCGTTGACCACCGAAGGAGGCGGCTTTTCCTCACGTGTTAGATCTCACTATCGAGCTATAACTTCTTTTCCGTTGTACCTCCTTCTAAGAAGCATACTCCTCCTCTTGCTCTCGGGATCGCGCTGGGTAGGTGTTAAGCAATACCGAAAGCAAGGAGGTACGACTGAAGAGAGGGCTGGCTTAGCGCTACGGCGCGAGGCATGCTACACCAAAATTTGCCAACGTCTCCATATCACTATTGGGACCCTTTCCGTACTAGCATTTAATTAGCCCAAAAACATTGCCTAACTTTGCATGTTTTGGGCTTTTTATAACAATTCCTATAGGCTAGTAACTGCATGACGGGATTACATTACGGGGTTGTTTACTTTGATTTGACGGGGACCAATTAGCTTCGAGCCTTCGAGCCTTGAGCCTTCGGTTGCTTTACTTTGCCTACTTCTTTACTTACTTCTTTGCCTACTTCTTTGCCTACTTCTTTGCCTACTTCTTTACCTACTTCTTGTACCTTCGTACCTTCTCGCTCTCTTCAACCCCCGGGGGGGCTAAGGCACCCCTCAGCAAGGCACATAGTGCCTTGGATTGCAAGTTCTTAACGTACCCAATACTAGATTAAACAAGAAGAATGAATAAAGGTGATGCTAAAAAGAGAGGAGCTTTCGGGGTCGTGCTAGCTAGGCTAGCACACAGGGCTATTTTTATCACGTGTCACGAAAATGGCAAATCTTACTCAATGATGCCCAACGTCTCATCCCAATTTATGCTTAGCCCTGTTGTGTCGGTGTGCAATTACATGATGGCGTCGAAGTCCCAACGAAAACAACCATAACAGCAGCATACGCAGCAACAGCCATAAGATGATCCGCATTACTTGAAGCCGAGGCTACTCCTAAAAACAGTGAAAACAACACAACAGCCACAGAAACGGTAACGAGCTGCCAAGTCCTCGTGTCATAAAATTGCAGTAGTATCATCGGACCCAGAAGAAAAGGAGCCCCAACAAAAGTTCCGACAACGGTACGGCTAATAATATCCCTCCAAGAAAGCTCCCTAAATAAGATCTCAATTCTGCCTCTGAGCCTAAGACGCCAGCCTTCGGTAGCATCTGCGGGATCAGTGTAGAACAATCGAGCGAGGAACCCAACGGTCTCTCCACGAATAATGCGGTGGTCGTTTCGTGAGATGTCGTCCTCTGAGCCAACGCGGTCTAGATTCCGACGCTGGCAACGGACTTTCCTGCTGGAAGGCCTAGGCAGATGCAGCATGTATTGGTAATTTTGCAGTGCTTGGGCTGGCAAAATGTAAGCGTCAGATTTGCCATTTCTATTACAATATAAGTGAAAGGTCAGAAATACTGTACTCAGCTAGTAGCACCCTTAACCGGGAAACAGGTGTGATCTCAGGATTCACAACGTGAGCAGGATTCACAACGTGAGCAGGATTCACAACGTAAGCAGGATTCACAACTTGAGCAGGATAATCTCGCATAAGCTCCATTTGATAGTAATAGATGTTCTTCATATGGAGCTCGCGGAAGTCGTGAACGGCGAGAAATGAGAGCTCGTGGGGGTTATTGCGAAAGTGCGTGAAGTAGGTTCTGTCACCAGCCTCATTGAACAATTCAGAGAATCTGTTGTGCCCAGCTGCTGGGGGTTCCGTCCCCTCCGTTCCCCCCCTCTCTTCGTCAGGAGTTGTCATGGGTGGGAACTTCCAAGACAGCGCCCCCCATTCCGGGTCGCGTTGGCCATGCTCGCAAATGGTAGAATAAAGTCTGAGGAGACTTAGAAACCTGTAGACTTATAGATAGTAGAAGTATTTCAGCCCAGAAGCTGCTGTAGAGCTATCACTCTCGGCTGCAGCCGTGTGACCGAATGCCAAGAATTAGAAGCAAATCCAGCACCATTAAGAGCGAAGAAAGCTGCGAAGCTGAAGCTGAAGCCGAAGCCGCCCTGTGTGGATGTCTTGGCTTAGGGCTGAAACCGCCAAATACCAACGCCCATTCTACACAGAAGCGGGGTAAGCGGATGTTCCAAAAGAGGACGTCCAGATCGCAACTTGACTTTTCATTATCATATCTCGAGACGATTCATTGTTCTGTAAGCGCAGAATTGGTTGTTGGTGTAGCTCATATATCCCGCAACCCGAATAGAGGCTCTCGGCTTTCTTCGTCAGCTCAAAGCGGAAACTAGTTTGCAATTCACACTTACCATTATTCCCATGTACATGTGGCCACAATTATGCCAAAACCAAAAAAAAAAAAAAAAAAAAAAATCGATTGGGCATTCTATGTGCACTCTGTCGACGGATTTTTCGCCCGGCTACAGAAGGGGGTTTCGGCAGTTCCCGTAGATACCCTGCTTCTTTAACCTTATTCACTTTACGCAGCTAACCAAAACCACGCACGTATATTAGTCAAAAGGCGCTACATAACTATTCGATGACTGATTATTCACGTAAGCCAGTAAAAGAACTCCCGCATGCAAGCCTCTTTTAAAGGCGCAAGGTCGCAACCAATACTCAGATAAAGTACCTGGTGGCTAGGTGGTACGCTCCTTGGGATTGGCGAAAACAGCAGCCAGCCTCGGTCCGCTGCATGCGCGTCGCTGCACTGCATCAGAAAAGGGAAGAGGCCCTGGAATTGGAGTTCGCCAGCGCCGCAGGAAGCGGGTATGTCTTGTCACTACTGCATACTGACTATCCAAACAAGTAAAAATTTGTACGAGTACTTGGTAACACAACATTATAGTACTACAAATAAACTCAATCAAGTCAGATTGCCTCCCGCATCATCAAACCCTATTTGGATTGATTCGATCGGATCGGATCGGCATCAGATCGAAACCTAATCTAATCACAATCCCGGATTCAATTCAACAAGCCAACTTTCCCAATCAAGTTCATCATTCCATCGGTCGTCATTCCATTATTTACTTTTCCTCACATGCCATGCCCTCTTTACGTGCCAGGCACCTTCGTCACGAACCGGATGATCGACGAGGCGAAGTTCCCCGTATTAGCTTTCTCAGCCGCAGCGCTCGCACCATTCCGATCAACCATCGAGACTGCTCCGACGGTGTTGAGGCCGTACACGAACACCGTGCTGCCGGAATACGTCTGTCCTGTTCCGCCGCCCTGGTCAATGCCGAAGATTTGGTTCTGGCAGTACTCGTTGTATACTGTTGCTGTGTGGTCGGAGCAAGCTAGAGAAGGGGAATTTAGTATTGGCTGAGGGGAGAAAGCGGTAATTTGGAGTGGGGTGGGATGGACTTACTCAAGGAGTAGTTATTGAAGAATGAGTAGAGACCTGCGCCGTAGACGAGGATGTTCTGGGAGTTCAGGACGCGCAATCCCCATGCTAGGTTGCAGTTGTCTGATTTTCCGGCGCAGAAAACAGAGAAGTTGGGGTCGTGACGAGCGGGGAAGACGGGGAAAGGTATTGTTGCTTTGGGACTTGGCTGGAAGTAACTGTTTTTGGTCAGTGCTGGTTCTTGGTATAGAGTAGGATTGCTTACGGAGTCTCTGTTTGAATGAAGCCCATGAAGATGTTCTTCGTGTTCATGAATTGGTACTGGTAGAGAACGTGATGTTCAACAGCCGTTCCAATCAGCCAGATATTCCCCACCGTGCTCTCACACGAGAGTCCACGACCAGCATAAGCTGTGATTCTGGTATTCGCGTTGGCGACATCATCCAAATCGTGATCAGCAGTCCACAACCAAACATTCTCCATGTAAAGACCATTTGCAATGTTGCCAATAATCATGGATTGCCAAGCGGCAATACATTTGTTGTTTGGCTGAGCAGCTGTAGTTGGGCATTCAGCAGTCTGCAAGTTGCTTCCCTTGAATCCACCGATACGGGTATGAACATCCCACATTCCGGATGGTGTGCCGGCTGGGGAAGCCAAGTTCCATTGGATGAGGACGGCGCCGGCTGCATTACCTTGAGTTGAGACAATCATGTCTTGCCACTCAACAACACCGGTCTGTCCGCTCGCAGCACCAACTCGAACGACTGGAACTGGGCCGTTGATATTGGAGAAGAACGGGCCAGATGCCATAATTGTGGGGTAGGACTCTCCGACAATCTTAGCTCCGGGAGGGATCGTGATGGAGCTCGTGATCTTGTAGACACCGTAGTCGAAGTAGACGATCTTGCCGGCAGCTGTAGCTGAGTTGATGAGGCTCTGGATGGCGGCTGTATCGTCGGTGACCCCATCTCCCTTAGCACCCGCAGCTCGGATGCTGTAAAAGTCGGCCGACAGGATGGTCTCATACTGTGGCTTGGAGCGGGTGTAGTATCTTGTTCCCTGGAGCATGGAGGAGGGGCGGATGAAAGAAGAGACAGGGCTCATCGCCTTGTTTGGTCCAGCGGGGCTGTAAACATTTCCTTGAACCCATCCAGTGCTGATGGTAATTGTTCCGGTGCTGCCAGCGAGAGAAGTAGAGGTTGGTCCCTTCACGGCAACTGGAACGTTGGTAAAGATGACATTCTCGAGAGCAAGACTGCCACCAGAGTTTGGCTGGGAGGTGCTGCTTCGTGCGGATGCGATTCCGACTGGAGTGTTACTGAATGTGCTGTCGATGACAACGACTGATCCGACCAGTTGCGCTGAAGATCCACCGTTAGACATGTCAATACCAACCTGGCAGTTATTGATCGAAAGACCCATGTACGTCCAACTCCAGTCCCAAACTTGGTAGATCGCGGTGGCCGAGCTGCGATTCCGTTAGCACGATACTATTGTTAGAGATGTTGGGGGACTCGCTTATAGAAAGTCAAATTCCGAGACGTGAATTGTTGGGATCCAACATCCATGGCATGGTCTCCTCCGTAGAAGATTAGATCGTTCAAGAAACCACCGGATCCTGCATTGGCACAGTCAGTCGCAACTCATATACCTTCCAAAGAAACCCTACTGACCGTTCTCGATGAACACTCCCTGGTGCTTGTTACCGCTGACCTGGCTCATCTTGAAAACACAGTTCTGGATGCTAGTTGCTTGAGCGGTAGGCCAATGAATACCTCGGGCCAAAGTTCCTGCAGGTTGACTGGTGGTGTCAAAGACCAAATTTCGGACCTGTCTGTAAAACACGTTTGTGGAACCGTATGCAGGATCTGCTGACAGGTATGGGTTGGAATCTATAAGTGCGATTCCGGAGAAACCAGCAGTTGCCTTCAACACAGCCATCTGTCCAGGATTTGGGTTGCCGATCAAGTTTGTCATGTAGTACTGGACAATTGGAGCGGAAATCAGGTATGTTCCAGCGGGGAAGTAGACCGTGGCGGGCGAGATCGTGCTTGACTGGCATCCAACTCCTGGTGCTCCTGGTTTGCATCGAGTTCCAGCAGCGATAGCTGCATTGATTGCGGCGGTGTCATCGGTAATCCCATCACCTAGCAACCATCAGTAACTATTCCTTACTCACGAATAAAGAGCATACCCTTTGCGCCATAGTTCTTGACGTTTCTGTATACTGGGTACGCAGTGCCTTGGGGGTTGTATGGAGCTACACCCCTCTTCGTTATCCACTCCAACCAGAAACTCTTCCCATCATGGGCGCCAAGAACCTCCGCCACTAGGCCAAAACACAGGAGAAAAGATACATAGATCTTCATATTTGCCGAAAGAGAAAAGTAGAAATTACTGAAAACGAAATTTAAAGATAGACTGTTGTAAAAACGAGTGTGAAGGAGCCGCTTGTGTATCAGCGTGGCATACCTCTGGATTCAAAAAATCAAAAAGAGGGTGAAAGCACAAAGTGGGAGGTCCGTCAAGAAAAGGCGCGCTCGTGAACAGTCAGGCAAAAGCAATAGCAGAATAGGGCTTAGCGGCGCATCATGAAATTGGAACAGGCAAAGATCATATTGTGGCTGGCTGAAGAGCCAATGCCAACGCCTGGTAAACAAATTCAAGCACTGAACCCTAGTCCCGATGGATCGACTTCTCCGATAAGCCTTGAAAACCCACCGGTCTCGTGGCTTCAGAAGTCTAAAACGACGTCCTATTGGCACTGGCGAGCAGGATGTAAACTTCAATGTGGCTGCGGCGTAGCAAAAGGGGTCTCGTAACGCTTTCATCCGGAATGAAGTTCTCGTGAAAATTCCTGCAAATATAATGTTCAGCCACAAGTAAGGGCTGAAGTTGTGCCGTTTGCCAACCCATTCTTACCAAAAGGAAGCGGAAAAGAGGCACAGTCGAGCGGTCGAGGCTCGATTCGGTAGCGCTCAGGGGTAGGGAAATTGCAACGAGACGGCCCGTCAGGGGTCAATACGGCGCTTTGTTGATGGCGTCGCTGAGTAAGGGCCTTTGCGGGGGAGAATGTCGTTAAGCATTTCCAATTCGTCTGAATAGTCGGGCGAGCCGAGGGATCGAACCGTCAACGCGACGCGCCGCATCACACACCAGAAAGAAAAGCGTGAGAAAGAGGCTGGCGCTCACAATGAACTTAAATATGAAGCTATCCCCAGGGTTGTATCGGAAAGAGGATGCCATCTTACGGATGTCATAGTGTGAGAGTAGCGATGAAGATGGCAAGTCGGGAAAGGCTGGGAGGAGGTTGAGAAAAGCTCAGCAACCCCTGGAGTCTTGGCTAGTGTCACGTGGAAGACACGTGAGATGGTCACCATCCTGTCACATATTAATCCCTTTCCTATCTCCTCTTTCTTTCAGTGATCTTAACTTCAGTTTTCGGTTTGCGGCCGTCTCATTTACATCCTCATTATGTGTTTCTGGGCAACCAGACAGAATAGCAGGCATTTTAAGCACCGAGTGGAGGCTGAGCGAGCGCCACTTTGGCACATCGCTTTTTCAGCTCAGCCTTGAGCAAACTATCCAGTTTCTCATTTCTTCTACTTTTCATCTCTTGGGAAGAGACAGTTCTCCGAATCTCTGCTTTTGTTTTCAAGCCCAATCGGGTCTCTTAGAGCTGCAACCCAAGCCCTCGACGGTGCCATGGCTAGCGCCGAGTTTGTCGTGGCCCTCCTCACTCTCTTGCTCACAACACTAGCCTTGACCTTACCAGCTACCCAAGCACAGCTGCAGAGCTGTTTCCAATGCTTTGTCTGTCATTTGGTGCCCAGTCGTGGCTATTGTTATCGACTACTCTTGAAAGATGTTCCTCATGGACGGCTTCATCAATGCCATCCAAACTGTCAACACGTGAATCCCCTGACCAGGGATGATCACGATCGTACGAACTGTTGGGATGATGGGTGGGGACAGGTTCTGGATAGAGCCTGGAACTTGATGAAGTCAGATCCAGCCGACTTGCGTTATCGGGCCAGAACGCCATTCTCGCTCCTCTTCTGTGGTCCATACATCCAGATTGACGTCCAGACCTTGAAAGTGCTATTAATACTGACAGCAGAGGGTAATCGTACACTGGAGACTCCAGATGTCACGAAATCGTTAGATATACGCAAAATCAGAGGCATTCAGACCGTTCACTTAAAGACACACGGCTATCGTTCGATAAACATGTCTTTAACAAAACAAGAGGTGGACCGCTTTGTTGAAGGCTACCCCCCTTTCTACAGCACCATTATCAAAACCACCGGAGGTATCTATCTCGAGCACCCTCTAAATGACAGCGGCAAGATTGGTCGCGGCTCTTGGGTTCTCGCTGTTGGTATGAGTACCGCGAATGGACCTGTTTGTACGATACACAACATGCAGACCATCAGTAGCGAGAAAGCCGAGGCAGGTTGGGAGGGTACACTGGTAATGGCTGCATTCAAGATGATCGCCCGAACACTGTCACAATTGAAGGACTACGAGGAAACTCGCGGGCCGCACACACCCTGGTCCCGCTCGTGGCATGTGGTCGACAGCTGCGATCTCGTGTTTCGAGGCAATCAGAGGCCCGGAATACATTCACTATCCTTGGAGTCTTAAACAGCAGCAAATCGAGCGATCACCTCTATTTGAATCAGTTGTTGGAGAGTGCCCATGCTCATTCTCATGCATCGGGCAATCCCCTCACTCAGCGTAACCAACCCCTCGTAAACACCACGGTCTCGGCTAATCCGATAACAGGTCTTGTCGTCGCGACCAACATGCTCGAAAAGACCCAGCAAGCTACCTCACGAAAGCACAGTGCGAAGTTGCCTTCGAAATCTTTAACCACAATGTCCATTTTGTTCCCAATCTGGATATCATATGGCCTGTGTTTCCGGAGATCCTTCAGACTCTCATCTTGGGCGTCTCGGAAGTTCAGTACTATTTCCAGTATACCGGAAGGAAACTAGAGATCCCACAATCGTTGGCGGAGCAGAAGTACATTTATTTGAGGCAATGTGACCAAGAAAATGAGTAAATAAGTGGTGCTCAGGGGGCGGAATGCTTTTATTGCGGAACCGACTTTGCTTGAATATCTTATGATGAACGATGTTGACGTTGACGACTGTTACATTCATCCAAGGCGGGAATTCTTTCCATACATCCAATATTCGCCCCCACCCAACACCTATATGAAGACTCTCAAGAACTCCCCGAGTGCCATGATGGCCATTGCCTGGCCGTAAGGCATGCTAGTGCGATCGATATCTTTGTAGTGCTGCAAGGTATGTCCCATCGCTGTCCCAAAACTCACATCCATCAACTCGCCTTCCTCACTGACTTTCGCCAGGACAGCCTTCACAGCACGAATAGCCGACTCCTTAAATTCGTCCCCTTGGATATACCTCAGCCGCAACGCTTTCAACATCCCGAAAGCAAATCCCGCTGCTGCAGAGCTCTCGATGTATGAACCTTCGTTCAAAGGCTGGTCAATCAGGGTACGCCAGAGACCATCCGGCTCCTGATATTGAATGAGGGCCCGGCACTGAGCTTCAAGTGTGTCGATCAGATGGATCCGGAAAGAGTCATTGGGTGGCAGGTCTAGCAGCTCGAGGATCTCCGGGATCACGATTGTCAACCACGAATTTCCTCTCGCCCAGAGAGCTGAGGCAAAGTTATGGTTGCCATCGAAAGTCCATCCGTGATAGAACAGTCCTGTC
This sequence comes from Leptodontidium sp. 2 PMI_412, assembly GCA_021432625.1. Classification (NCBI taxonomy): domain Eukaryota; kingdom Fungi; phylum Ascomycota; class Leotiomycetes; order Helotiales; family Leptodontidiaceae; genus Leptodontidium; species Leptodontidium sp. 2 PMI_412. Next base: position 41,498 of record MU270627.1, on the reverse strand, counting down.
TTAGTATCAAAGAGGTACTTGATATGGAGAAGGAACTGCCGTTTCGCCTCTTCGATGTAATGAGGCCGGTTGAGAAGCTTCCCGATCTTGGCTAGGGGCAGGACAGTCATCATGAGAGTGTCGTCCCAGAGCTCTTGGGCATTCAGATTGTCATATGTCATGTGAGACATCCCACCGAACTTCGTCCTGGGAAGCTCGTACATGGCCCAATCTGCCCAGCTCTCCAGCCACGGAAGACAGGGCTGGCTTCCCGTCTTCTCGTACAGGTAGGCCAGTGTGAGCATCGAAGCCATGGTGTTGATGTTCTTGGTCGTTCCACCTTCTGCAAACCGATTTGCAAACCATGCTTCAATGATAGCAAGAGCCTCAGGTGATCCAGTCAACTAAAATACCAGGTCAGTAACAGAATTCGCATTCAGAGTAAGTCGGGTGTAGGTAGGAAACAAAAGTGGGGGTAGCCTCACGGTGTGGTAATTCCAAAGGCCATACAGACCAATTCCATGCGTCCATTCCCACCCATTCCAGCCTTTCGTATCAATTACCCGGCCATCATCCAATCGCAGCAGGAACTCTCCTGTCGTATCCTGGATGTTCACCAGCTGTTCGATCAGCAACTTGATGGTGGCATGCACATCTTGGGCAGCAATCCCGTCAGCGATTTGCGGCATAGCTAGGGTATTTGATAGGGGTCGTTTGGAGGGTTATTTGGGGCGTCGTTTATTTGGTGCTGACTGTCCTTTCGTCCGTTCAGTGTTTCTCGAATTTCGAACACTCTTTTGAGAAATTATGTGTGGAGCTTGAAAGAAGTCGTTGGATTCGTGGAAATATTACGGTCGTCATTATACCGAGGTGCGTGCTTGGCGGTGTAAGTTCATCCCCATAACGCATCTTCCGGGGTAGCTGTCGCCTCCACAGCTCGTCTATGTCTCCAATGAAGCTGGGAAGAACCAAGTCAACACGCCAGGTTAAAATTCTGAAAGGAGTAATTGGCTTGCCCGTACGCAATCCTCTCGGCGAACCATGGCAAAGCTTGAGATGCCCTCCGGAGCAGTCTTGGCCTTGCATGCCTTCCACACTCCTGCAAACGCACCTGTCAACTTTGAGGCGCTTCATGGCATTAAAGACAAGCAACACCAAGAGGCATGGCATCCAACCTTATCTCCCTTCCGATCGCCCAGATTGCTTGGCCCACTTCTGCTGCCCGTGGCTAGAAAAAGCCACACTTGACAACAACTCCGCCCCGAAATGTCGAGAAGTTGACAAAAATGCGGAGCAAAGTATATCCCCGCTCCCCATATCCTAGCACTTGCTTTTGAGGCCTAATTTCAGGTACTTCTAAGAGGCTATATAAGCAGCAACCTGCTGTTGTTTTTCTCTCACTCACTCGCTTCACTTCCACCTAACAGCCCAAACTTAGCAAAATGACGGAGAACAAGATCTCAACAAGCCCAGAAATTCAGCATGGATACGGACATGGTGAGAAAATTGGATCAGACCCAGAAAAGGTCCTCTCCGCCGTTGAGATGGAGGATGTGAAGGGAGACCACATGGATTACGACCGAGTCGACAAAGAAGTCGCGAAATACATCAGCGATGTTGCCATCGACATCTCACCCGAAGAAAATTCCCGTCTCAAGAAACTTGTCGACAGACGAGTTCTCCCCATCATGATCTTCACCTACTTTCTACAAGCACTCGACAAGGGCACACTCTCTTTCGCCAGTATTATGGGTATTCGAAAAGATACCCATCTGGTCGGACAGGAATTCTCCTGGCTCACGACATGTATTTACATTGCTATTCTGATCGTTGAGTATCCGACGAATTGGTTGATCCAGCGATTGCCTATTGGCAAATATCTTGGAATCTCTATCATTGTTGTATGTGCTGTTTCTTCTCATTCATCTTCCGCTACAAAAATCTCCTACTTCACTTACGGAACTTTACGCTGACTACATTCATCAAGTGGGGTGCAACACTTGCTCTGCACTCTGTTGCAACAAGCTTCACCCATCTCGTGGTCCTCCGAACCCTTCTCGGGATCTTCGAAGCTGTCTGCCAGCCTGCATTCGTTTATTTGAGCTCCATGTGGTACAAGAGAGAGGAACAAGCTGCCACAGTCTCCTACTGGTACATGATGAACGGCGCGCAGCAGATTGTCGGAGGCCTTCTCGCCTACTGCTTTACACTCATCAAGAGCCCACCTTCGCCCATCAAGAACTGGCAAGCAATCTTCATCAGCTATGGATCCTTCTCTGTACTTTGGGGCATTATCGTCGTTATCATGATGCCCGACAGCCCAATGCGAGCCAAGTGCTTCAGCGAAGAAGACAAGAAGTTAATGGTTGAACGAGTCAGAAGCAACCAGACTGGCATGCAAAATCGTCGTTTTAGAAAGGAGCACGTCTTTGAGGCTTTCAAAGACCCTCAGATGTATTGCTACTGCCTGATCGCTATCTGCACAACACTTCCAACGAGTGGTCTCGGGGCATTCGCCAACATCATCATCACAGGATTCCACTTCACAGTCCTGCAGACTCAGCTACTGGCCATGGTTCTCGGTGTATACATCATCATCGTTCTCATGAGCAGTATGTGGCTGGTCAACAGATTCAAGCAAAACGTTCTCATCATGGGGGTTTATGTCATTCCGTAAGCCCCCCTCACCTCCCAAGACTAGAAACTTGACTAATCTCACAGATCCTTCGTCGGCACCATCGTCCTCATGACAGTCAAGAACACCAACAAGGCAACTCAAGTCGGACTTCTGCTCTCCTACTACATAGTCCTCAGTTTCTGGGCGGCACAGACTCTCTCCATGACGCTCATCACGCGGAACGTCGCCGGCCAAACCAAGAAGTCGGTAGTGGTAGCCATGAATTTCATCTGCTGGGCATCTGGCAATGCGATCGGTGAGTCCTCCTGCCCCCTCATCTCTCAATAAAATCCATGAGTCATTTCTAACACCTTCCAGGCCCGCAGGTCTTCCTTGCCTGGGACGCACCTCGCTATCTTATTGCCTTCTCGACACATATGGGGTGCTATGTGCTCTTGATCATCGTCCTTATTTTCCTACGATGGCACCTGAGACATGAGAATAAGAAGAAGGATCGTCTACAAGCCGAGTTCTTGGCTGCTGGCACAGGAGTGGTGCTTGATACTGGGTTAGCTCACGCTTTTGACGATTTGACGGATAAGGAGAACATGAACTTCAGATATGTGTTCTAGATAGGTGGCAACGAGTTAACACAAAAGGGAATGTTCGTGCATGTAGGGGATATAATTCACGATATCACTCGCTCCAGAACTTCAATTTGCAAAAATCCGCATCCATTTATTATTTTGCCTTAAAATATGACTAACTGACTCCTAAGTACATATTTCTCAATTTCAGCCAACCCTACTGTACAATTTTCTTTCAGGCAACTTACTCCGCAAACGGTCCAACCTTGTTCTCTTCCAACCACTCCAACTGTACATAGCCAGAGAGTCCTTCAGGAACACCCCATCCCTTCAACACTGACTTGGGACATTGCTTCTCCAGGACCAACTTCTTCTGCTCCTTTGCCTCTTTAGCTTCGAAGCTTCTGACTTCGTAGACGGTTGGGGATGAGGTCATACTTTCTGTTTTGTCTCTTGAAAGAGAGATGGTGCCGGGTTTTGATGAGCTTTATATGTTGAATTGACTCTTGGGTGGCTAGTGGGTTGTTTATTTACTGTTTGAGTTGGAGTGAACAAAGTTTGGATTTGCTACTCAGTGCCGAGGTAAATAGGGTTTTGTTCCTTTCTGGAGTCCATGGAGATACTTGATTGAGTATTTACATAATTTAAGGAATAACAGAGGGGAGAGGGGTCGATGATAGTCACAGGCAATATTTGTGTCGCTTGAATATCATACCTATCTATTGCGTGAGTCAAATATTGTTGCAAGTACACACCTTGGAAGTTGATTCTAACGTAGGTTCCATTCACTTTATTCCCAAAACAACGCCGTCCTTTATTAGTTCTATGGTGGTATGTTTCCTTTCCCATGGCTGGATGCGCTCGCTTCGAATCTTCTGCTAGAGCCCTATTAGTAGGCTCCTCAAACTAAGCAATGAATCAAACGCTAGGAATGATGATCTATGGAGTTTGAAAATATTGTGAGCACGTCGTGTATCGGTTGTTTCTACTTCGTCAACTCGACATGCGTTTTGATGTCAAAATTCCTACTCACACAGTCATTAATATCACATTCAGAACAAATAGTCTTTCCAATTCAACTTTTACGGTGGCAAACATCAATTCTCAAGATTATAATTCCAAAATGCAATCATTTCAATGACTAGCTGAGAAACACGACTTCAACCCCGCAGCCCATCATCCCTTCACCGCGCTTTGATCCCTCAAAGACGGCGTCTGCCAATGAACTCCCGGCCTGCGTTGAGAACGTCAATTTCACCTGTCAGTCTCGCAAAGGCCTCCTCTTTTTCCTTGAATCGCTTCGTGCGGGCAACTAACGCTGCTCTTGTGGAAGCGGCATGCTCGTCTTCGGCCTGGATGCTGGCAACTAACCTTGCTCTCTCGGCAGCTTCGGCCTCAGCGTGTTTAGCCATGAGTTCTTCGGCAGCCTTGATATTTTTAGCTCTGGAGGCTTCAATATCACCTCTCAGTTTCGCAAGTTCCTCCATATATTTACCGTGATCGGCTTCAAAGCCGTCTGTCATTTTCTCAATAGGGACAGAGGTGGCCTTAACGTTTTCAACCTTGAGCTTTTCAACTTCACCGGTCAGTTCCGTAATTTGCTCCTTACATTGCTTCATGAAGGCAGCAGTCTCCGCTTCAGCCTTGAGTTTTGCAGCTTTGATTTTAGCCTCGTCTTCGGCCTTCTCGTCTTCGGTCTTGAAGTATTCGAATTGGGGCGGCGTGTAGTATTTGAAGTTTCCGACCTTGACGTATTCGACCTTGACCTCCGCTTGCTCGTTTTGATTTTCTGAGTTTTCGTCCATCTTAACTCGCGTATTACTTGCAAGGTGTGGGATCGTGGGTGCCGGGAATGTATTGATTAGATTCTCGATTTCTGGTGCGATTCTTGAGTCTGTCGAAGTGTGATGATAGTGAGAAAGTGTCTATTGTAGCAATGAGTCGAAATGTAGAAAGCTGAAGATGGTGTCCTTATATATATATATTTGAAATTTTGAAGATGCTTCGTGTGATTCACGACATTTGATTCTCTTTGTTAAGAACTCTACAACACTTCAATTCAGATAAAGCGGGTCGCCAAAGTGATCCTTATTCCCATCGCTTGATTGTTCTAATGTGGTGTTGTTCTCAATACCAAACAGAAAAGAAAAAAAAACATACTCATCTTCTGTCCTTTCTCGACTGTTCAGCTCCCTTATAGCCCACTAGCAACAATGTTTTTCGCTTCATTCTTTCTTGTTTGTTAAAAGGGAGCAGAGCATGAGTTCATGTATAAATAGAGATTCTTGTGCTCTTAGAATATTGAGATTTGAACATATACACCACCACACTTTATTACTTCATTTATACACGGTGCTTTTTACTTAATCACTAAACAAGGAAACCAGCCGGACCGAGTCTTTTGAAGCCGTGAATATTACTCTTCGCTATTTTTCACTACTTAACCAGAACTATTACCACGACGCACCATGCAGGCCCCACTCAAAAATCATCAAGTTCATCCTCGCCCCGAGGCAGCTGCTCAACAAAAGGTATTACAAATAGAACAGGACGGGCCTATCATTGATACGCTGTTCGTCCAGGCCATTGGCACCTGCGTAGGAAATCTCAAGGGGCTGGATTGGACGGTAATGCCTTGCGTCTTGAAGGTTCAATCTTGGAAAAGAAACAGTGGGATCTCGAAACACAGCTGATGCTCGTGTACAAGCAGATACAGGACCTCAACAGAGATGTTGATTCCTTTAACGCTGAACGGAACCAGCAGATACAACTTCTCCAACTGCTGCATGAAGCCCAAGCAGCCCCCGAACGCGAAAGATTGGAAAGCCTAATGGCGAACACATTCTCAAGAGAGATCCTGCATCTTTTTGGGCTACCAGAGAGTTTCCCTGAATGTACCCTGAGCTGTTCTGATTGTATGATCGACATATTGAAGGATATACAAAATGGTGGGCAACTCTGCAAGAAATGGCATTTGGAAGAATTCGGGCCAAGAAATCTGTCTTGGCCACGAGACAGGGCTGGCCTGCACACTGAATGCAATGAATGAGCCTCCGTAATCACGGTTCACATTCACACTTCTAGTTTTATTCATATTCATATCCATAGTCATAGGAAACATAGGAAACTCGGAAAGTCGTGAATACATTGTAAATATTCATATGTATTATAAGATGATGCATTATACTTGAAACGTTAATTTTGCCTCTCCCCAATTTTTTTTTTTTTAAAAAACTTCCTCAGTATAATTCTTTAAAATGCAATCAAGATAGATTGATTGTTTACGTTGTCTAAAGTGTGGCCCGTGCTCGCGTAATATTAAGTAGGCAGAGAGCTGCTTGGAATTGACTTGGCTTGGTGTGTTAGTTTAATAATCGTCACGTTCTACTCACATGCTCGCTTATCGAGCATTTAAGGAGAGCTCTCGTACAGAGCTCTCCTTTCCTTGAATACACATTTTGCCACACAGGATTTTACCCCTTAAATGTGTCGATTCTTCACCGGAATACGTGGTACCACCTGAGTTCGACCGACATGGTGTAACGTCTATCCCTGCGTGCCGAAAAAACTGGTGTGCCGAAAAATTTCATAGCTTAGGGGGTCTTAAGTCTCTACTATATAGATATATAAAGTTATAATCTGTTTGCTATTGTTTTTTTTTTTTAGCTATATCTCTATAAGGGTTTGGCTTTCTGTCAGAAAGATACTGCGTTTGGCTCTGCTGTCGATCGTCTAGGTAAGAAAGTCTAAAGCTGCTACAGCTATTACCGCCTATTCTAACATGATTATTAACCTGTCCTTGGAATTCAGGGTTGTAGTACAGAGCTTTTATTATATTTAAATATAGCTCTAAAGTTTGAAGACACAGAGCGTAAGGAAACGTACCTGCCGGGTCTATCCGGACAAAAGTGGGAGGTGCATAAATGCCGCATCTTAATAAGCGAGGAAGGATTTATTCCCCCTCCCTAATATTGTATTCACAGCCACATGAATTAGATTTTACCGTAAATCTTTTATATGTCACGTGATGTATGGCATCGCCTGGCGTTCTTCCACGTGTCCAGTCCTGCACTCCTGTCGTGCCAAGCCGCCTTTGAGTTGTTCAAATCACACACCCATCTCCATATCCCCTTAAATGCCATTCCATACACGTCGCTGTAGAGCCTGTAAGCGAGGCCCTAAATTAAGCGAACATCACCAAATTCCGTTCTCTACTCAAAATTAAGCTGTGAACGCAATAAATTTATGATTTTCTATGGTAGAGATCAAAGCAATGGTTATTATTACAAAGGTTGACCTAACACTACTTGCGCCCAAAGATTGTAGTCTTCCGAGTTGTGGAACGGCCAGTATTAATAGCTATTTCTGCCAAAGCCATTCTTTTTCTCGGTGCCAAAGCCCTGTAATGTGGGGCCACTTAGCGTACCGCTACAGGGCCAGTCGCTGAAGGTGACGTGAATGCGGCATTTAAGGGGATAAGGTAGAGACAGAGGTAATGCCTTATGAGTGACCGCGCCAGTCAAGCCCTAGCAAAGGCCTCCCTGCCAGGAGAGCCTCGAACATACGATGCTACCTCAAAACGTACTGAAGTCCCTCTAACTACTTTATACCATCGCGATCATGGGCGGCGCTCAAAAGAAGAAAAGGCCCAAGGTTAATCATTGCTTATTAAGGTGAATCAATAGATTTAAGTGAATTAAGCACGAAGCTTCTATCTACTCTAGGAGGAAGCCTAGTCTTATATCGAACCTTCGAGAGCTGGAGCTCCTGGATCTACACGTCTCTATGCTGATCCTAATGATCCCGCTGATCCAATTCTTCCGACTGTTCTTCGTTCATAGGAAATAACCGTAGTAAATACACAAATAACTTCAATATCCTGTCGTATCATGGAAGGTTCTCCTGTCGCTGTAGCCACAGCGTCTGAGCCTATGGTCCTTCCGTGTCATGTGTCGCACGTGTAACATAACCAAAGAACATCGCACCTTATACATAAAAATCCTCCATATTTCCAATCTCCTCGAAAACGTTCTTGAACTGAGTCTAGTAACGAACGACTAAGATCTCTTTACATATCCCAAGTCAGCGTGCTTCTTCCACATATGCTCCGTCAACTTGTCCGCGCGCGAGTAGCTTCTGCCTTGGCCTTTTGGGCATCCTAGGACGGGACAGAGGTGGAGGCTCTGGTTAATGCCGTGAACAGAGACTTGGTGGCGAACGAGATCAGAGTGGCGTGTAAAGGTTGGTTGGTCGGGGCATATATAGCACGAAGGAGGCTGTTGCTGTGCAGCAGGAACAGGATCGTCGTTATTGACCGTCGGAAAAGGAGATATAAAGTCCCAGCCAGATCCGCGGATCGGTGCAGTAGGAAAGAATTGAGGTTGAAGCCCGTCTCTAGTCCATTGGTTGATGTTGTCAAATCTATTATCGCAGTTTGCAATAGGATCCAGAAGACCGTCTCCCACAAATGGATCACTAGGAATGGCAATAAATTGGGGGTGCTCGATGGGAATGGCTAAAGGTTGAAGAATCAAGGAGTTATCAGCTGGCAATAAAAGAGATTCGCTGTTGGAGGTCTCTGGAGTGGTCAGGAGGTCGTAGTTAAAGGTGTTTTTGGTTGAACGAGACGGAGGCGTCGCTCGCCAAGGTTGACTATAGTCTAGCAGCCATTCCGAATTAAGGGACGAAGAAGCTGACTCAAAGAATTCGGCGTCCGGGATACGCAGATCCCATTCGGAGTAGTCGATAGCGCCTTCAAGTTCTGGCCAAGTCTGCCCATGATAATGTGAAATAGGGGACTCGAACCCCTGCGCCCCGTTCTTAACGGTTGCTCTACCAGCTGAGCTAATTTCTTGGTCATGGTCATACTCTTGAATAACTGGGACGCGGAGCAGCCAGGGCTCCGCGCAGCCTCTCTAGTCCAATGAACAGCGGGGAAAGATCAGCCAGCGCTCGATTTGTTGTTTAGCTTTTCATCCGATGGGGAGTGCGATAAGAAATGTGTTCCCGGTGCAAGGATGCACCGTGAGCGGTGGTAAATGGCTCACAAATGTAAGAACATTTTGGCACAAGGAAAGGAGGATTGTGGATGGAGGGACTCCCGAGTTTAAATAGACTAGAACCTAGGTGGCCAGAATTCTGGACCAATAGAATTGGAAATGGCAGTGATTGGACTAGCTACCAGGGCGGTTTTTAACATCCAATCGTAACTTTATTGAGGCCTATCTAATTGGCCAAATGCTCGTCGTGGCATATTGAGGGCGAGAGAGGGCGAGAGGGCGAGAGGGCGAGAGAGGGGCGTGAGGGCGAGAGAGGGCGTAATGGGGCGTGAGGGGATGTAGAGAGGCGAGGTAATATGACAGTCCTGATCGGCACGTGATTCCTGTGACGGCACGTATGTGTCAGGAAATGAGATGAAGATGGCAGTAGATATTACCAGTTAGAGTACTGAATTGAGAGAACGGAGAATTCCATAAATTAGACAATGGTATTGTGGAGATATGTCCACTGACAAATCATTGTCCTTGCTAATAACATCATATCGCACATCGATCACGTGCTAACATCGGCTAATCTACGGCCTCGAATTAGCCACCGTCCTGGTCAGCCACAGTTCTGAACAAGCCACACAACGTTGTAAATGATTACATAAGTGGTATTACTGCGTAAAATATTTTTTGGCGCATGCGGGGTCGTTTCGCACTAACCATAATCGTTACTCTTTTTTATCCGAGGTACTAATCCGCGTGGTGACCTTGCATAAATCTGCGCGCTACAACACCCACAAGGCCTACAACCATTGCTAGTATGGTACGGAAGGTACTGTGGGCCGGATAGGAAGGCGGTGAGCTAAGCGGGTGGCAATACGCCTAACTGGGCCTAGCATGACGCTAAGCCTACAGATAAGTAGTTCGCATTTCTCCTGAGGATTCGAGAGAACACAAGGATCAATTCATACACTTGACACGTACCCTAGAATCGTGCAACCCCGTAGTCGTGAACCAGGTCGTGTTTCCCCTTCGAGTCCTACCCCCCCAGAACCTACAGCTGTCAGTACCGAGGTCCTAAAGCTGGGATATGACCTTTTAAAAAGTGTTAGGGGTAATAAGAAAAAGCTCAATGGTAGAGTTATATTAAAGGAACCCTCTTTTGCTATGAACGGATATACTCTATAAATTAAGCGCGAGGGCAATAACGTGAAGGTAATTTTCGGGTGAAAGGGGTTTGGAATGTTTAAGTGTGGCCATGGAACACGACTTATACAAAAGTTTGGGAGACGTCGACATGTGTAGAAAGTTTGACATGTTTGGAAATCCAAGTACCTATTATATTTTTCGGCACACCGGTTTTTTCGGCACGCAGGGATGGACGTTAAGCACTGTACGTCCAGTTGACTGTTGATGGTCACAACCAAAAGTCAATCGCGATTATAAACCTAGTTGTTGGGGATTGAGGGGATAGACAAGAAAGGAATGCAACTCAGCTGAAGTTTGTGACCACTGCAAATGGGACATGGAAACTAGAAGGAAACAACATTATAACGCATGTCAATTGAGCTAAATATGTATCTGCGCAGGAAAAAGAAAAAAGGCTATCGCACCAGCACAAAAGCAAGCCCACGAGCAGTAGATAACACACGACCTACTTCACCTAGCAAGAATTCCACCTTGAAGTCTCATCCCGACAATCAAGGTTTGTTGAAATCAATAACCACTCGTCCAGCAATCTCGCCTCTCCTGAGCTGTTGCACACTCTCCGGCATCTCACTTAATCCTCTAACCTCACAGATCTGCTTTAACAGTCCTCGCTGCGCGTATTCCAACGCCTGGGCGGTATCCTGCATAGTGCCAACCAGGGAACCGATAACTTTGAGATTACGGAAGGCGAAGTGCGAGGGGTCACCACCGACCGTTACGGTATCTTTGGGTGCTGGAAGGGGACAGTCAAAAATCAAAACCAATAAAAAACTGTGTAAATAGGATATGATCGGGGAGGGATTGGAAGACTTACGCAGCGCAACACACATTATCACACCCCCAATGCGATCTCCTATATAACTTATCGCGCTAGAATAGGCCTGGTATGCAGTCACGACCACACCGTGCGCTCCCACGCCATCAGCGACTCACTTCACTTCAGCAGCAACATCAGATACCTCCTTGAAGTCAACGAATTCCTCAGCACCCATCTTGAGAGAGAGTTTCTTCTTCTGAGAACCTGTATCGATGACGATGGGTCGCATGCCCATTGCTTTGGCGAGCTGGACACCTTGGATTCCGACACCTCCGCCTCCGCCTGGGAAGACGACCCATTGTCCGGCTTTCAGACCGGAATCAATCAGTGCTCTGTGCATGGTGGATGCACTGCACATGATCGGGCTAGCGATGTAATCGCTTACGCCGTTAGGAATGGGACTTGTGTATTTAGCTGGGCTGACGACGTATTGTTGATAACTCCCTTTTCTCGCATCAGTCACTGCATCATCTTTGAATCAAGCAAATAAGAAGACGAGAAGAACACTCACCAGTAGCGGCCAAGCCAGTATAAACACCCTTCTGGCAATAATTCTCTTTCCCGTCCCAACATAAGTCACAAGCACCACAGACATCCAGCAAAGGCTTTATACCTCCACGGTCACCTACTTTCCAGTTCTTGACATTAGCACCGAGTTTGACGACGACACCTGCACCCTCGTGTCCGGCACATTTAACGCCAAACGTGGACATGGGTGGGACGTTCCAGTCATTCATCATGAAGTGGATATCTGACATGCAGAGGCCTGTGGCGTTGAGTTTGAGGAGAACCTCATCAGGGCCTGGATTTGGTCAAATTGACTATTGATCGTTGAATGGATGTAAAGTCTCACCTGGCTCAGGTACAGGAACATCTTGAATCTCGACCCGGAAATCCGGTCCTGGGATAGTTAGTGAGGGAAATCCAAAGTAAGGGTCGGTAGACTAACCTTCGTTGACGCATACTCCCGCCTTGCAAGTCTTCGGGATGTCGAATTTGGGAGTTCCGTTTTGATCTGCCATAATTAGTATGATACCTGGATGGGCAGAACTTAATCAGAACGATTGTAAGTGGTGTATGCCATATTTATACAGCCTAGCTGTACAAGGACTTGTTCGAGGAGCTAGGAGTTAGCATCGCGGGGTAGACAATGCGGGGTTGTGAATGTCCGAGGATCAATGCTGCTTTTACGCTGGAACGGGGTAGCGGATGCCGTTGATTTGATCTTTCTGATTAATAGCAGTGTAGCAAGGGTCCATTTCGGACTTTGACAGGCCGGTAAGTAACTTCAATGAGGGGGTTGCTTCCGAGGACTACTTGGCGCCGGGTGCAGATGGTCACTTGAGCCTAGGTAAAGATGATGGCCGAGGAGGAACTTGATGAGTAAACAAACAATTGAAGTGATTTACCAGGTATAATATGTCGTTCCGATGTTTAATTTACTTGGGAATCTCCTCCACGCTGAAATAAGGATGGAGCGACTTTTATGTACCACCTTGCTCGCATGCCTTGGGCCCCTTTCGACCGAGAAAAAGTAGAAGGTGCGAAGAACAGCATCAGAGCCCCAATTGGACATTTGATGGACAATAAGGGAAAACGAGAAGGAAAAAAAACGAGCAGAATATTGGATGCTTGTAGCACTTGCGAATGAGATAAAGGTTCAGGTGCCCATCGATCCACGACTGCTTGTCCTTGGCATTCAGATCTGGTCGACTTGGAGTGCTAGACCATCGAATCCAGCGAACTTCACAGCCTCATATTCGCCGAAGCTACTGCCCGAAGATCAATACTGTGGAGGATAATAAAGCAGTGCTGACTGCGTATGAATTTGAAAGAAAAAAAACAGTGGACAGGTCGAACTTAGCATCGCATTTTGTTGTGCTCGCAACAGGCTTCATGCAAGGATCTAAAGAGCCCTCGAAGATCTGAGAGTGAAAGACTCCGTAAATTAGCTTGGAGTAGCTGCTATAGCTTCGAATGTCAATGAGACGGATGAGACGCCGGATGAGCATGGCTTGAAATGATGAGTCTTGATGGACGAGGGCGGAGGTTTGACAGAATGTGAATGGATTCCGATAATCCCGATATGCCATTCCCGTCCCAAACTAGAAGCGTGAAGTCCAGGAAGCGAGGACGATAGGCGAGAGCTTTGTTTACTACATCATGAGATGAGATTGAGATTCCGCTGAGAATCGCGCTGACTCAGCACTCAAAGCGTCCTAGGGACTTCTAGCAACCTCTCCATTGGACACCGTCCCTCGCCCTCACGACATCCTTCTCTCTTTGCCTCCTACTACATCTAAGTCATAGGAATGGCTTTCGTATAATGATTCAAGAGTGTCAGTGGTAATATTTTTGGTCATGTAGCCTCAAAGGCCACGATTGGAAATTCATTTTTTTTCTTCACTTGGCGCCCCCCAGAACAGCCAGCCATCGTCTCATCTCAAGTTCTATCAGTACGAGGTCTACGGAGCGACAAGTATGCATAACACAGTTTCCCTTTTATATATTAGATAACTAATCCTCTCGTAGCTCGATAATGGTGACACCCAAGCAGTTAAAAAGGGTTGTCGCCGTGTCAAATGTCAAAGGTTTGTCCAATCCGAGACGTTGGGATACCTCAGCTCAAAACAGCCTATCCCGATCGGTTCGCCTATCGGATCCCATTTCCACCAAGCAAGATCTATATCCTAATATAAATGATAAATCCAACTTGCCGGATCATCAATATTCACGAAATGGCAGGGATAGCACCCCCATCCAGGCCGTCAAGCTCCCAAACAACTCCCGCATGCCCATTCTCAAAAGCCCCATCCTGTATTATCCACCGAAATCTAAAAAGTTTCGTGTAACAATACCCCCTCGACGGATGTCACGGATCCAAGAAGCGATCCGCGATGGACGCGCTGAGCACTTGGAAAGAGGCTTCGTGAAACCGGATCTCGGACATCTCGACTCAAAAGAGATCCAAAAGACATTGCCAGCGACTGCCCAACAATCGACTGTAACTCCTGCCGAGCTGGTCTATCAAGCTCAAATACGGAGCTAAAGGTAAAGTTCAATATAAATTACCTAGCTGGCGACCCCTTGCGTCAGATGAGAGACTTCGAGATACAGTATCTCACCCCTTGGCAACCCGTCTACCCCTCCGGGCAATGCAGCCTGCAGATGTCAGTCTAACTCGGGAAGTATTCGAGGCCCGTTTGCCCAGCGATGAATTATGGCAGGAAGGCAAAGACGCGCACGAAGATCTCCCCAGCCTTGACGAGAGGAGTGAACACCCCGAGTCTTTCTCACTTCCCAAGGATGATCATGAAAACGATCAAACCCAGGACCAGAAAGCCAGCATGGAAGTAATAGAACCCGAGCCTACAAATTCGAAAACGGTCAGATCCTTCATCGACATCGCACTCAGAATCTCACCCTCCAGTGCACAGCTCCTAAGTTCTTTGCGCACCAAAGTCCTTGCGGCACTTCCAGACCTCGAAGCCCAATCAATCTCCAAGGTCCCGCTGCTCAACCAAATCAGCAGCTCCCTCAATAACATCTCTCACTATCGCGACTCTCTCGCCATTTACGCCCGCCACCACGCGGCCTTTCCATTCACCATCGGGTAGCCATTAGCGCATAAGAAATCCAGCGGCGTCCACAATATAGCATATGATGCGACCTGTCCAACGATAACAAAACTGCGCACTGATCTATGTCTTGCATTCCCTCCTGAGGAAATGTCCGCGGACGAGAATGGAAATCCTTTTGGAGCGCCGAAGTGGAACCATAAAGTGTGGAGGGCGCAAATTCACCTATTTAAATGTTCAGGGCAGGAGATGGCCAAAGAACTCAAGCTTCGTACCGAGGCGGCGAGACAGGAGGTCTTGGATGGACAAGGCGAGGGAGAGGTGACTGTACAGGCTACTGGAATTTGCTATCGTGTTTTCCGGGCGGGCAAAGCCTTTCTGGGGAATGACTCTGAGGATGGCTGGGTTGAACTGCCGTTCCTCGGGACTAAACTTCCCTTGGAAGAACAAGTGCCATTCCCCGGGCCTCAGACGGATATGGTAAAGCCACTCTGTGCTCTTCAACTTGAAAACAACGGCGCAGTACCACCTTCAACCATCAACGCGGAGATTCCCCCACCTCAGAAGCAGCAGAGAGAGAAAAAGAACAAGAAAGAGAGAAGGAAAGAGAGAAGGGACGCGAGACAGAGAAAGAAAAGGGAAGAGAAAGAGAGAAAGGAGAAAAAGAAACTTAAGAAACACCCCGATTTCCACATCAGGAACTCCATCCCCAAGTTCTCCCATCCGGACGAGGGGATCCTCACTTCTCTAGAGATAGACCTAGCTAAACTAGCGGGGAAGATGGATCCAGAAAGTCAAGGACAGGGTCAGGGTGTGCGAGCTGCTAGGATTAAATACTCTCCCACCGGCTCAGCTGATGCGAGTTCAGACGCAGATGTGGATTGGGAGTTGGAGTTGGCGTTGAAGAAGAGGCGGGATGGCGCCGCTCGCGCCGCTCGCATTAGTGGCGTTGTTGGCAAAGGAAATGGAAATCAAAATCAAAATAGAGGCGGAGGAGCTAGGATTACGAGGTATCTTGCTGGCGATAAAAATACTGAAACAGATGGAGGAGATAGACCGGGTGGTTTCCATATCACTGAACAGGACCATCTTCATCATCATCATCATCGCGACTCCAATTCAATCTCAACACCGGAGGAAGCGACTCAGACTCAGGCGCAGGGAGACGAGACCCAGTCCCAGAAACTACTCAAAGAAACCTCCCTTGGGAATTCTACTTCTACTTCTAATCCCAATGGTAAGTGGTACAATACTGTCGAAGCGGAGATCAAACTTTCCTTCAAGCAGGCGAGGGAGGCGCGATAGAATAGGAGGAGGAATGGGAGGAGGGCTTGGAGGAGAAATATGCTGGAGGAGTCTAGGGATGAGGGTGGGTGGTGAAGGGTTTGGAATTTGATTTTGATGTTGATGAGGACTTGAAGAGGGAGAGGGTGGAGCGTATCGTGGACTGTGGAGAGAGAGGGCGGAGTAGATGGTGAAGGGAGTGAGATTTGAGCCGAAGTGAAGAGGAAGGGGAATCCGTCCACTCCACGAGAGTGCAAATTTTCAGTGTGTTAATGTAAGATCGTGTATGAGATTGATAGATGAGACGGGATGGGATGGGATTAGATGTATAAAAAGAAGGGCACTTAGGTAGATATTGGGTGTAAGATTTTTTTTATGTGTGAACGCTGTAGGATTATATATAATATTGAAAAGAGTAATATTCCTAGCCCGTTCATACGAGGGACATACAGGTATAATTAAATAAATACCTGATAGAGGAAAATAGCTCCGAACAGGTATGCATGCATTTAAGAGGTCTCACGCCACAACACATAGGCGGGGACCATACAACGAAAATCAAAAATAGGGTATTTAATTGTTTCAAAGCGCTCTTGAAGCATACAGCACCCCTGCGAAATCATCGTTTACGTGCAAATAATCTCAAATAGGTCGCGTAATCCGCTCCATTCCAAACTCGCTCGCTTCGCTTCGTCCCTCCCAAACAAACTCCTCAGCTCAACCCCAACCCCCCACCACCACCCACCAACATCCTCTTCGCCGCCGCCGCCGCCCCATTCTCCCCCTCCTTAGGATTTGGGTAGTACCAAGCCGCAGTAGCTATCACCATATAAACCAGCACACACAGCGCCCCCTCCAAATAATTGCTCTTTTGATCCCTCAAAAAGTTCCCTACGACGAGGATAGCTAAGATGAGCATAACCATGTCGAACAACTCGAAATTCAGATCCATCTGTTTGCCCAGTCCCCAGGAGACGATTATGACGAGTGGGGCGTTGAAGAGCGCTGTTTGGATAGTGGCGCCTAGGACGTGAGAGAGGGCGAAGTTCATCTGGTTGTCCCATGCTTCGTCCATGGCTGTTAGGTGCTCGGCTGCTTTTTCGACGATGGGGACCAGGATTAGACCCATGAAGGCGTCGGAGACGTGGTATTCCTCGACCTGGGGGAGGGGGTGTTAGTGGGTGGTGGTGGAGGTGGACAGGGGTGAGCGGGATGAGGGGGAGGGGAGAACGTACTATGTGGTGGATTTGTTCAACGAGACCGATGGCGATAATTGTTACGAGAGCGATGGATATTACGAGAGCGAAGATACATTCGGTGAATGTAAGCCTGTAGGCCATTAGCTTTGTTTCCAAAGTCTGATCTCGGTCCTGGAGAGATATTTCTCGAGTAAAGTGGAGTATCTTCAGAATCTAACCAGGAAGGGAGGAATACGTACTTAGCTTTCCTCAGATCCTTATGTCTATCCTCATCCATCATCTCGTCGTTCTCAAATAGATCATCGTAAAGACCATGATGAGTATGCATTTGGAACCAAACATAGATGGCATAAGCGACCATAAGGAGGATAGAAGCGATACGGGAGATCATGACGACTTTGTGATCCAGTTGTTCGAGACTGACAAGCTCGCCGCCAACAAGAGCTGTGTGGAATGCAACCGGGACGCTGAGACCGAGTCCACTGGGGTATTATTAGCTCATGCATATCAAAAATAGAGGGAATTAGAAATAACAGAATGTCTGGGGGGAGGGGGGGCGGTACTTACGCAGTCAAAAGCAATCCACTACCAACTTCACTGACCGCCTCATGAAACTTCTGCTCATCCCTCTTCATACCACCGATAAAAAAGCAAGCACCTAAACACAACAACAACGTCGCCAATATCGAACCTAGGATAGCAGCCCTAATAACCTGGAACTGATCTTTCGTCAAGAGAACCATGAACAGGACAATCTCCACCACAGATCCCAATGTAGTTTCGAGAAGGACACCGAATACTTTGGGGAGTTTCCGTGCCAGTTCTTGGCCTGCGAAACCGACGAGGTTGGCACAGGGTACCATGGCGATGTAGTTCAGGATGAAGATTGTGAGGTGTGCGTCGGGTTTTGCGTAGCGGACTGCGATGGCAGCTGGGACGACTGGCCAGAGGAGGTTGACGATTTTAGAGGCATCTGTGTATCGGAAGATAGAATAATCAGCGACATTTTTCGATCTGGCTTACAGTATCCCAAACAGGCAATAATGAACCCCCCCCCCATAACCCAGCAAGACAAGACAGCGTAGGTAGGGTAACTACTTACAACTAGCAGAATTCCAACAAATCTTCAAGAACTTGAAAGGGTGTATTCCGCGTCTACCACTCTCGCCCTCGGGCTGGATGCCGTTGAAGACTTTACTCTTCTCATTATTCGGGTTTTGTGTCTGGTTGTTGTGGGTTGGAAGGATGCCGCCGTGCTTCTCGCGCGAGGTTGAGTCGTTGCTGACGGTGGGGTAGTCCCATGGTGCGCTGCGCTGGGATTCTCGTCCGCTGTGGTGATCGTTGCTGGTGGATGCTGTGGCTTTGGGGCCGCGTTGGAATATACCGGGCATGATTGAGGGTGGTGTTGATGAATGGTATGGGATAGTGTGTCTTGGTAGAAGTCTTGGGGTCTTGGAGAAAGGTCGGTGTCTTGGTATGTATCGACAGCGTGGATTGAGTGCGTGGTCAAGTTGTATGGTACCGTATCGGATCGTGAAGGTGATTGATGGTACAGTACTTCCTCGTGGAGCACAACCCGCGAATCAATCAGTCAATCAATCAATTGGCTCTCGTCGAATAAGTTCAACAACCCATTTTATTCATCGCAGAATAGATAGAAAAAGACGTGCAAGGCCGATATCAAAAAGAAAGACAGATGGGAAAAGTCCGTCCCCCTTTTTGAAGCGGCTCGATGTCGAAGCAAGATCCAAGTTTCGAGACAAGGTTCCAATACCAAGACGTCCCACGTCACAAAAGCCTTGGCTCCTGCACCCACGGCAAGGCTTGACTGAGTTGTGGGGGTTGATGATTGGCTGTGGAAATGCGGAGTGATGAAAGTCACTGTACTATTTCTCTGGGCGAGAGGAAACCAAGGAAATCGATAGCTGTTAGATGGTGCTTGTTGTTGTGCTTGTTTTTTTTGGTTTGTTTGTTTATGAGAGAGAGAGATATATGAGTGGTGGTTTGGGGTACTGTAGAGTATATCTTCTTCAAGAAGTATCAATACTGTGGTATTGGCAGGAGATAATGCATTACCTTGTTTGGCTGGAAGCCAGTTTCATTCCCTCCAAATTATCACTTCGAGAGCTGAACGGAGAAGTACTGCTCTTCATCCACAACCATGACCATGTCCCAAACCTCGCGTAGACGCACCTAATAAAACTTACACCGCCCCATGCATTGCCGCCGGGTAACAGCAGATCTAGATCCAGATCTACGGACTTCATCGAACGAATTATGGCACAGTACGCACCAATCATCGCATACCTAATCCATGACCACAACTCACTAGAGCTGAAATTTAGCTCGCTCATTCAGCTGGCCACGACATGCCTGGAACAATCCAGTAATAAATGACCCGCAAATCGAACAGTGAACTCTACTCTCGCAGCTTGAAATCGACCGCAACATGGATCGACTTGCTCTTCGGGTTTAAAGCATGATGTTTCCACTACATGAAGTGGAGTGGAGTGTTGATACTCGTCTCGCCCAGAACTTCAAACTCTCTGGTAAACTAAATAGTCGAGGTAAGGGAGGGATTGGTTCGGGTATACCCGCGCTGACAGGTCATCATCGGTATTCGCGTTTTGAAATATGGGTGTGGGTATATGTCAGGAACTTAATGCGTATAGAGTACGTTTAGCGCGTAGTCGAAAGATACTAGGGAGACTGCGGTACTCGACTTTCATGTTATGTTGTTTAGGTACAGTGCAGAAAAGAATAGAAAAATTCCCGCTGCTGCTATTGGTCGTGGAAGAGTCTGTTGGATCGTAGGGGTAGAGTGCTGTTCCGTACTCTTTAGGTTTGCATGATGCCTGGGTTTGGGTCTGGCTTGTTAGTAGCTACCTTGCTTGGAAACGCCAGGTTCGTCGACTGATTGAGGCTGAGTGTTTCCGGAATCGTTTCTTGAAGCGTGGCGAAGTTCGAAGAAACACGAGGGTAGGATACCTCTGCGGATCTTTTGACACAAGCACGATGCAAAGATTCTGTAACTACTTACCCACCCACCGTACTTTATTCACTCATACCTTACATTGCCTAGGAGCCAGAATGTCCGTTCTCGTTTTTACACGCCATGCTGCGAACACTGTTCAATATAAAATACACGGCTATCGCTCGAATACAGTGGAGAGTTTTTCATCCATCCTTTCCTCCAATTACACCAAGGCACCATTACTTCTTATTCTTGTCCTCATACCCCTCAACCACATTCAATCCCAAGCCCTCGGAATCCAAGTACACCTTATTGCGTCCGCCAGCATCCTGGAGGATCTGGGCAATGGCACGGGCGTTCTCGATTCTCTTCAAGTCAACGTATGAGCGGGACTTCTTGATGGCGTCTCCGATCAGCTCTGCGGAACGGGCTTCTCCCTGTGCGCGGACGACCATGGCTTGTTTCTCTTGTCGGGCTTTGTCGACGACGAAGGCGGCTCGTTGGGCTTCTTGTTGAGCTACTTGCTTGGCTTCGACTGCGGCTGTGAATTCGGGGGAGAATGCGAGGTGCTTTATTTAGTCAGTAAGTGAGGATGGAGGTTGGTAGGGTGCGACATACAGTCAAGGAAACATCATCCAACATGATGTCGAATCTCGCCGCACGCTTGGACAGATTCTCTCTGACCAATCTTGCAACGTTCTCACGCTGGGTGATCAACTGAGAAGCATTGAATTGTGCCACCACGCTCTTCAATACCTCATTGACGATCGAAGGCAGAACTCTCTCATCGTAATCCGTGCCAAGCGTTCTGTATATTTGTGGCAGAGCATCGACTCTTGGTCTGGAGAGAACACGGCATGTAATATTGACCATCTGCAAATCCTTTGTTCCGGTAAGGGAAGCAACATTACGTGGCTTCGCTCGCACATCGTAGTCTATTGGGGTCTCGAACCATGGGATCTTGAAATGGGTTCCTGGAGGAAGAGGTTGTTAGTCGCCTCCCAAAGCTTCAACCAGGTCCAATGCAGTCTGTATACCTTCTCCGTAGATCTCCTTGCTCACACCGCCTATTCTCGTGTATTTGATAGCTCTGTGACCACCATCGACGTTGAAAAGCGCATTGTTTCCAACCATTAGAGCTCCTCCCAGCAGTAGTAGACCTCCGAATCCTCCGGCCATTGACTTCGGTGTAGGACCACCGCCCTTGCCGGCCTGATTGGCCATCCGCTGAAGCCTCTTCCATGCATCCTGAGGGTTGGACATCTTGACGGATCGGAGGAGAGCGTCGAGATGGGTGTGAGATGAAGTGGTGATGGTGTTGATGTCTGGAGAGAAGCAAAAGGTCCAAATCCAAATGTTTACTAGTGCATTTTCAGCCGCGCTAATTTCTCCACACTCTGCCCTTTGTTAGCGCCACATCAAATTCAGACCTCCAAGCCTCCGCATTCAGATCTCCATCCCCATCCAACAACACCACCACAAACCTGAAGTACTAACTTGGCACATGTTGAGCTGCACCAGGCAGAAGACGAGGGATACACAGCTTTAGAATAGCCAGAAACACTTTTTCCAAAAGACTTCTGTGCCATTTCCTCTCTCCACTCATTCCTCTGCTCTTCTCCAATACTTGAAGGTGATAAGTGATCCTTCACATTCCTGAAGAACAGACCAGACCAGAACAACAACTTTGCTGTCGCCAGCTTCCTGTGTGAACTTGCTCTTATCCATCTCTTGCTAGACTCAAGCCCTCGAACTTGCTCCAACAATGTCCAAGCCACCATCCAAGTCTGTCTTTGTGGGCAATATCCCTTATGGTGAGTGACCCCTCCCAGCATCGTCGCACAAGACTGACAATGGACAGGCCTTACAGAAGAGCAGATCATCCGCATATTTAGCACAGCAGGAAAGGTTTTGAACTTCAGACTGGTGTATGATAGAGAGACCGGCCGACCAAAAGGCTTTGGCTTTGTCGAGTTTCCAGATTCAGGTTCGTTACCTTTCGTTCACCTTTCAGCGCAACACAACTGACTTTCTTTCTTCACTACAGATTCGGCAGCCTCTGCAGTACGGAATCTTAACGATCATGAAATCATGAACCGCAAACTACGCGTCGATTTCTCCAACGACGGGGACAACGAGGATACTGTGAGCTATACTCTACCTCCACCTGTGTACTTTTTCTAACAAGCCCAGTCTGCGCCAGCAGGATATCAACATCCACCTCCTCCCATGCCGATGCCAATGCAAATGCCACCCAACGGCTTCCCACCAGCTCCTATGCAAGAGGCAGCCCCTCGAACCTCCTCAATCCCCCCTCTCCCCCTCGGCGTCGACCTCCCAGCAGGCCTAAACTGCCCCGATGCGATCTCACGAACCCTCAACACCCTCCCACCTGCACAACTCCTCGACGTGCTCTCCCAGATGAAAACCCTCGCCACCACAGACGCCGCGCGCGCCACCGAACTCCTTCACCAAGCTCCCCAACTATCCTACGCCATCTTCCAAGCCCTCCTGCTCATGGGTCTCGTGTCCACCGAAGCCCTCTCCTCAGTCGTCGAACAAGCATCTGCAGCTCCTCCTCTCCACATTCCTCAGCAGCAGCAACAGCAGCAATATGTCGCTCCGCCAGGAAGCTATCCACCGGGTTTCCCACCCCCACCTCCGCATATGAGTGGGCAGTTGGGCATGCCGATGGGAACACCGCCTACTCATGGACAAGCATATCCTCCACCTCCTCCGCAAAGAGCCCCCCCTCCTCAGCAACAGCCGCAGCAGCAATCGAACCCCGATACGGACGCGTTGATGGCGCAGGTTATGGCTATGCCGCAAGAGTTGATTGACAGTCTGCCACCAGCGGATAGGAACCAACTGTTGGCTTTGCGGGCTAGTTATGGAAGGTAGTTGGGCGGAGGTATACGATCATGCGAGACAGGCAATGAAAGGAGACGTGGGTATTCCCTTGCGCTGTATGGGAGGGCTGCATTTCTGCTTGGCGGATACACGGATCAGGGTGAAGGATTGAAAAGGCTTGCCGAGGGAAAAGCGTTGTATTCTATCAGATGCGTTTTGCTTCCTAGCTTAGAACTGGCAGCATGATAATTGAAAGCATCTACAAAGTTCACTACTAAGTTCTTGACATCACGTCTTACTTGTCTCGATATCCCCCTTCTCAAAACTACAGTACAAGATTCATATGCAGAGATTCAAGAAGTGTCGAAAGCTTCCATTTCTTATACCTCCTTGAAGCCGAAGGCAGAACCAAATCCAAAGCACGTAGAAGTTCATCCAGATTTAAGTTTCAAAGCTTGACTTCAAAGTATGCCTGCCTTACTTATCTTGCTACCGAGTAACTAAGAGAGCAAAGGACAAAACACTTGTTATTACAAGCAAGCAAGCTCATTTACTCATTCTACGAGTGTAGCTTACAAACCAATTAATTCCTCTTTCTTTTCTTCAAGGTATATTTCATCACCAGGAGTCGAAAATCATGACAAAATCAGCTACCTCTCTCTATGTACCAACAAATATGATTAAACAAAATACCCTCGGAAAGTCTTCCACCCGAAGGTTGACATTGGCTTTCATCCCTCCCCTTCCCATCCCCCCGAACTTCCCAGCCTCACTCCCCCTCTTCAAAACATCCCACTCTTCTCCCTCCCTCCAACTCAGATCACGCCACATGCATCACATCATCCCAGCACCCGTATGTAAATCGCGGAAGTGGCGCATCCCTCATCGCCAAGCCTCACTACTGCAATATCTGTAGTGCAGGAACTTTGGAAGTCGCTCACCTGCCACAACGGGTATCACGTCGAAACTTCGCTGGATTATCGCGCCATAGCTGGGACATTAGAGATCCACCAAAAGCATACAAAGATAAAGGTCTCTCAACGTAAGGTTTACAGAGAGTAGAGCTGAGTAGAGAAGAGGAGAAAAGAGTACCTTCCTACTCCGTATGTGAGTTTGACGGGCTTTGAGGGGTTTAGTACTTTGACTTAAGTTTTCCTTTCCCCCCCTATCTACCTAGGTACTCGGCCTTGAGGCGTGGGGTTTGAATATAAACAAGTAGGTACTTACTTGCAAGACGAGAAGAGACATCCAGGACAGTAGCAGCGGCAGCGGTCTTTGAAGTGATGCTCGATTGCCTGAGGTGATGAATGCTGCATGCATACTCGCACAGCTGCGGGGTATTGAGGCAGGCATATGGATGGTTCTGGTGTGACCTTCTACTCCAGGTATCTCGCATCTTTCTTATCGTCCATTATCAGCCTCTTGCCTTGCCTACCTTATCTATACCTTGCTTGCTGGCTTGCTGCAGAGCGTTTATTTATTCATTTATCCAGAGAAGCTTACAGCTCTCCACCACTATCCACCAGCCACCCACCGTTGACGTACTCTGGTACCTGACGGCATCTGCGGGGTTCGAAAGCCACCCACCCATCCTATCCCCAGTCTACGAGTAGTACAAGTACAAGTACTATTGTATGGGTAAACAAACTCCCCCACCTACTGCAGTAAAATAAAGTACCGAAGCCACCCAATTGCTTGATTCTCTTACTGTACGGGAGGAGAAGGAAGAGAGAGAAGAAAAAAAGTTAAAGGCCCGATCTGCAACAAGCTTCAGGCCAGTCACTTGGCATGCAGTAGAGGCGCACCTAGGGTATGCAATCATATATTGTGGCACTCCGAAGGTAACGTAGGTAGAGTTCGATGCACTGGGACGCATGTTTGTCTAGGTAGGTATGGTAGGTAAGTGCATGTAGCTGCAGCTTCTGGGTTACCCTTGGGGTATAAGTAAGCTGTTCCTTCGTGTTGTATCTTTCTGTTCTCTTTCTCTCGAGCTCTCGGATATCAGGTCTTGTCTAGCTCTACTTTCCTTCCCTCTGTGTTTATTCAGTCCGGCACCATACCGCGAGACTCAATCGAGGCCATCAAGATGATACCCCTCACTCCATCCCTCATGTGTCTTCTCACTCTCTTCTCTACCCTCCTCTCCCTCACAGCCGCAACCTACCCCACCACAACAAACACAACCATCACAACGCAATTCACACCCGAAGAAATGCTCAGCGTCTCCCGGCGAGGAACCGCTCTCCCCAACGCCGCAGGCACCCTAGCACTCTACACCACCTCGCAGCACAGCTTCGAGACCCATTCCAACACCCACGGACTCTGGGTCATGAATCTCACCAACGGGGAGAGTTGGCTGTATACGAATTCTAGCGCGGTCAGTGATCCGAATTGGTTGGATGGGAATATGTTTGTTTGGTTCGTAGGTGAGGAGGATGGGAGTACGAGTGTGGTTGTGGGGGATGCTACGACGCCGGATGCTGAGTGAGTTTTGTTTCTCGCTTCACGAAATGTTTTCATCACTTCGCTTCGATTTTGATCTCGTATTTTCGGGGTGGTTTTGTGGAAATTCGAATTCTGATATAAACAGGCCTATTTCTGCTGGTTCTATTCCTGGTCCTGTCAGTGGACTCAAACTCGTTTCAACTGGTGTTGGGACTTGGGGATATGCCTTTACTGGCTCAGCTGCTCCAAATGGAACGATTTACAATTCTGCTCTTGCCGAGACACCGCTATCATCTGGAATGATGTATACCAAGATCTTTGTCCGTCATTGGGATTCCTGTAAGTGTCCTTTCTTCTCTTTCACAACATTGCTGACAGCTACAGACGTCACGCCCTACAAAAATAGTGTTTGGTATGGAACACTCTCTTCTCAGAGTAGTAATGGAACTACTGGTTTCTCAATCAGCGAACCGATCAATGCACTGAACGGGACTGGTTTCGAATCGCCCGTTCCTGTGACCGGCGGGACTGACCAGTAAGTGACTTACCTCTTCCGAGATATTCGAAGGTCTAACAAGTCCAGCTATGCAATCAGCTTAACGGGGCTCGCATTCATAGCCAAAGACCTCACCCTCCTAGACCCAATCTATACAAAATCTGACGTCTGGTACATTCCCCTCTCAAACTTCATGTCCGCACCACCCAAACCCCAAGCAGTCCTCACGCCTGGATTCGAAGGCGCTTCCGCTGCACTCGTCTTCTCACCTACCAACCCCTCACTCTCATTCGTCCGCATGAAAGACATATCATATGAATCAGATAAGAACCGCATCTTCACCGTTTCGGACGTGACAAAGAACCTAATTGCCACCGAGTTCTACGCCACGGACGACAGAATCGGGTCTTGGGATCGAAGTCCTAGCCAGCTTATCTACAGCAAGGACGGCAAGACACTTTACGCTGTCGCTGAAGATTTCGGTCGCGTGCGTCTGTGGAGTCTTTCCTCTGATCCTGCACAGGCTGAGACTCCGGCACTGGTGTTTGGTGAAGGGGGAGTCTCTGACGTTCAATGGCTTGATGGCGATAAACTCCTCGTGAGCAGTAGTAGTTTTCTCGATAACTCGATTTACTCTTCTATCGATCCTGTCGTAGCAGCAAGCAGCAACGCCACGAGTGGCATCACTCTACTTTCAGCCAACCTAAACTATGGCTCAAAATGGGGCCTCTCCCGCAGCCAAATCTCGGACGTATATTACAAAGGCTACGGCGACTACATGGTCCACGCCTTCGTCATCAAGCCCTCAACATTCAAACCCAACACAACCTACCCCCTAATGTTCTACGTCCACGGTGGTCCCCAAGGCGCAACCGCCGACGTATGGTCAAACCGATGGAACATGCTCGTCTGGGCCGAACAAGGCTACATCGTCGTAGCATTCAACCCCACCGGCTCCACAGGCTTCGGCCAAAACCTAACCAACGGGATCCAAAACCAATGGGGTGGCCGTCCCTACCAAGATCTCGTGCTGGGCTGGGAATTCATCGAGGCAAACCTCCCCTACGTAGATACCTCGCGCGCTATGGCCCTCGGCGCCTCCTACGGCGGATACATGATGAACTGGATCCAAGGCAACGACCTCGGCCGGAAATTCAAAGCTCTATTCACTCACGACGGGCCATTCAGTACGCTCTCCATGTCCTCATCCGAAGAACTCTGGTTCCCGCACCATGATTTCAACGGCACACTCTCGCAAAATTGGGATAACTACGCGCGGTGGAATCCCGCGAACAGGACTGATCAATGGGCCACCCCGCACCTGGTGGTACATAACGAGCTCGATTATAGATTACCCATCAGCGAGGGCCTAGCGACGTTTAATACCCTTCAGGAAAAGGGCGTGCCGAGTAAGATGCTGATTTTCCCGGATGAGAATCATTGGGTCCTCAAGCAGGAGAATAGTCTTGTGTGGCATAAGACGGCGATGGATTGGTTGAATGGATATGTAGGATTACCGAAGTATTCGAAGCCCGGGGATGAGGCGTTTAGAGCGACGCTTATGAATGGGGAATGGGTTTATTAGGTGGTGAGGGGAGGTGGTAAACAGCGGGTGATGTGTATAATATTACATGTCTACATGATTTGCTCCCAAAAGGCCACCTGAGATTGTTAATTCAACACTCACTCTTAACATAAACTAAAGAGGTTAACTAAAGAGGCAGTATCAAAGCAACAACCAAATGCAAATACAGTAGCGATGCGAATATGAAGGATACCTAGGCAAGGAAAACAACCAAATTCCTCGCTTAATTCAAATCTACCTCAAATTCTCTTAACCCAACCACACACACCCACACTCACTGACTAAGGGTACTGTGGCTCATTAATACCTTTCTATACGCCTCCTTACATACTCCCCCCCCCCTCCTCCTCTAGCAGCTTTCTTCGACCTACACTGGGAACAGAAATCATACTGATCCTGTTGTGTACAGTCTCACTGAGCCGGGTGCAAGCGGGGTCTCATGCACCTATTCTTCAAGTAGACGAGACCTGGAATGCTATTTGGAGAGTAAAATTACAGCTATTTCTCGGCACTGTCCTGTGTTTTTTTCTTTTTTCAAAAACATCTTACCCCCAAAACATCATAATCCCAGACTCAGAACTAAATAAATCACAGATTCCTCCCCCTCTCCTTCCCCTCCTACTTTCATATTCCTCCTCCTCACCCTCACCCTTCTAATTCCAGCTCCCTTCCCCTCCTAACCAAATCCCTATTCTCAAAAGTCTGCATCGTGCCTCCATGCAAAACCGTATCTATCAACACGGCAGCCAACGCATCGACCCTCACCGAAGGTAAGAAACCCATAAGCAGGTTCTGCAGCCCGAGTTTTGATTTTGATTTTGATAATACGAATGCTGGGCGCGCGATGAAAGATTCGAATCCGGGGTTAGATTGTGCGAAGGTGATGAGGTTCGTTTCTGCGAGGCCCTGGGTGGGGGGTGTGTTAGATATGTTTAAGTGGAATTAAATCGGATCGGATCAGGTCACGCTGCGTCCCCTCATCCTCCTCAGCATGCAAATCGCCCAATGTAAATGACAGGGAAGTAGACCAGAAGACGAATAAATAGGGCAGGACATGGGCAAGGCACATGTACAGTACGTACAGCTACTTTCCTCCCCTCCCCAAAAAGCCAAACCGTAGCATTGGGATCCCTCACAACCACGAACCCGCTCACGAACACAAACCGGAATGGCTTTTGATCCGGGCGTGGGAGGCTGTAGAAGGCTTTCATGGCTGCGAGTGTGTAGTTTACCGTGACTTGCTGGGTTACTTGTGGGTTGGTGGATTTAGCTCCTATAGCCCTGGAAAAGAAGAAGAAAAAAGCCTTGTGTCAGTAAAGGTGGTTAATCCTGTTTAGGGTATTCGGTACTGGGAAGGAGAGGAATGGATCATGGAAAGAGGTTGGATGTTGGAGGTGAGGTGACATTACCAAATACAACCCTCCGCGCCCTCTAGCTGCTTCAATATCTCCGGGGTATATGAATTGAACTCTTCGATAATCACGACAGTTAATTTTGGATTCGAAGTGTGGATTGAAGGAAGGGGTTTCCGAGAGAGCGCGATGATGGATGTTATAGCTGGGTTTGAGAGGGCTTGGGCTAGGATTTCGGTTCCTATGAACCCGCTGCTGCCAGTGAGGATGATTTTCATTTTTTTTGGGTCGGGTCTGGGTGTTTTGTTTCCTTTGGGTTTGATTGGTTGGTTGAATAATTGTGTGGATTGATTGTGTTGATTGATTGAGTTGATTGAGCGAGTTTGTTGGTTGTAAGGTTGTGGGGTTGAGAGTTTGGCAACGTCTGGTTAGGAACGGAGGGTAGGAAATGGAGGGTTGAGACTTCTTTATTATAGAATATCCCTTAGTTCACTTGCATTTAATTTCATGTTCGCAGAGGCAATCACTTCAACTCATTGGGAGTTGTAATTGTCACAGTATGTCGTCGTGGTCTAAACATCACGCCGTGGAAGCGAAGGTCGTCCCGACTTGACGTCGTTGGTGTTTGGTGGCTTGTTTTCCGGGGTGATGTTGGCCCGCATGCCCGGCCCTCGGCCAACCAATCAGAAATACAGTGGCTGCTAGGCTTTCTGCCATGATAGGAGTACAGCTCATACCGCAAAGTTCCCACCAGTCGGGCAACATTTTCTTTCTGGAGATCAGAATCATGACTTCCTTCATAATTATCAACAAAGATGAATATAGCTCGAAATCAAAACTTGAAAATGAAGGCACGTTGCTTGGTCGGGGAGGGGGTCTGAAGGGGGATGAAAAATCAAGAAGCCTAGATGAGATCATGCTGATCGAATTGAAGGTACTAGATTATAGAACTCTGTAATGTCAGGCCACAGCTACCGATCACACGCTTCTTCCTCAGTCCGACTCTCGGCAACTTTTGCTGCAGCTAAATCGGGCTCACCAAACTGTCAAACGATACATTCAAATCAGCACAATCCCCTCTTAGATTATACTCAAGAAGCACACAAGGATGAACTATTATAGCCGAACCAAACAGAAAGAAGAAAGAAGAAAACCCAAAGGGGACAAAATCAAAATACCTACAAAGATCCAATAGCGCAATTCTTTGGAGGTTGGTAGCAGTAGGTATCTCTCTGCGGAGCACTGTAACCACTGGTGCTTCTGCAATTCTGCACGCAGAACGTCTGGACACTCCTCTCCGAACTGTGGAAGTCGTTGTCGATCTCGACGCTGTTGTAGTTTATGCCTTTCGTAATTGGGATGTTGACGCATTCGCCTGACGTGGCGTGACCACTGTTTATTGTTAGTCCTGTAGTGAGATGCTTCGAAAGCAAAGGGATCAGAGAATTTTTGACTAGTGAATTGAGGGGTAAAAGATGTTCTTTTTGGGTTATGTGAGCTTACGGTGAAGCAATCCCGTTGGGGAACATCGTTTCAGGTGCAGCATTGTGGTTGCATGTGCGGGCTTGATCTGATGTCGCTGGTTTAGCTGAGATTGACAGGAGAGGAGGAGAGAAAAATACAACTACGCCAATGGTATTCCATAGCAGACGCCGCCATTGAAGAAAGAGCTGCTAGTACAGCTGCTAGGCTCAAGATGATACGCATTGTTTGGGGTATCTTTTTGTTTTTGGAGGTTTGGGAGCTTCTGTAGGCGAGCCTGAAGCAATATTGGACTTTAGGGATGAGTCCAGGTGGTGGGGTTGATTTGGTCAACGACAAACGGGACGAGAATGATACTTTATCGAGTGTCAATTCAGTGAGGCTGAATGGGTGACTTGGTGAGATATAGAGCACGACAATCGGGATGGAAGTGTGCACAAGGTAGTGAAAGAACCAGATTCCCGCAGTTCTGTCTGTATAACTGTGCTTCCGTGTACAATACTGTGTATTCGCATCATCACTTGACTCATTTGCTGTGCCCGTGAACCCGATCTCGTTTCTGGAGCATGGATTTCGGCCCGACTTCACGGTGGGCAGGCACCACATTGATCTATCTATCGCACAACGGTGTTGTCGATCAGGCGCAAAGTGATCAAGTCTGAACGGTGCGGGGGAAACGGTGTCACATCACACGATATCAAAGCTCTGCTCTTCGTACAAGTCGCCTCTTTTTAACTCCGTCACCGCCTCGCCCTTCATGACACCCTGAATATATGCCTCGCCAACCAACTTGTACCCCTTCTCGAGCGGTCTCAGGAGAATGGGTACACAGGCCCCGAATAATATGCAACACAAATCCCCCTTCTTTAAGATCTCAGGCCCAAGGCCTGTTCTCCCCCTTCGGGTAGAGAAGACATTCCTCCCGGTACAGAATCTCGATATGGCCCAATAGATCTCATCCAAAGATCCCTCCTCAGCAAGCTTTCGTAACGCTGGCAGCCCTTGGGGAGCCAGTATCGAAGTCATAGCTACCTTCAAGGCACTGGACGACGTCGATATAGCGTGGAGTATGAAGGCAGCGAAATCAGCCTCAAATCTGGGGAGGTCTTGGTTGCGAAAACCAGCTGTGATAGTTTGACCGATATCTTTGAGGGCAGCGAGTTTCGACTGCGTTGACTTCTTGACGGAGTTAAAGTTGAGTGCTGTAGATATCAGATCATGAACGCTCTTTTGTACGACAAGTCCTGATTCTTTGTGGGGTGTTTCGGTTGATGTGTACTCGTCGATCACATCGAGGACAAAGCCTCGAACCCGAAGTACCTTCCCGGGCATCGTGACTTCTGCAAGACATGGCATTCCCGCAGATGCATCGTACAGTACATCGTAGTACCGATCACGATACAGTCCAATAGAAAGTACACCTGCATCTCGACTCCATGATGGCGTCCAAGATGTCTTGTTGTGGCTCAGGGCACTCTCATCTCTGCCGTGAACAGCAGACAGGAGCCTCAGATCCTTGGTCTGTTCCAAAATCTTCACTGAAACTTGGAAGAATAAATCTTCGGTCGATTTGTTGTAATCTGGAACTGCGATTGGCTTGTCTCCGACCTTTGCGCTTGGATGCCCTAGTAAGGCATAGACATAGTCTCGAGGATCTGAAGCCTTGTGTGCGCGAGTTACTTCCAGCAACTCCAGGAAATCATACTCAGCATCTACTTCCCCAGGAAGCTCTCTCGACCGAGCTGGGAATGTGGTAAATACATTGGCAATGCCGGCAGTAAACAACCCCAGTTGATCCATCAGTAACGTTCTTCGCTCCAGCTTGAGAATGATCCGAACAAGGTCCACAAAGTCTAGCTTTGTGTCCCCAACAAGCGCCTGGACCGACTTCGCCATGCCAACCTCCTGGATGACCCATAGCCGAGTGAACCAGGGAGAGTCAAACAACTGTCCTAGGGTATTTGCGGTCAATTGTATTTCCGGATCCAGTACTCCATGTCGAGTCTGAATTGAATCTAGCTGCTCCACGAAGTTGTGTAGAGCACCTCGTCGACCGCCTGATGAGACTGCAGATTCCGTGGTAGCACCCTCAAAATCATCATCGAAAAGGTATTCAAAGTCGCCAGATTTGGGATTTGGAAGATCGAGCCAGACGAGAACGCGCGTGGCACTCGCATATATCTCAGACATTTGCCAAACCTGATAACCACGCTCTTTGATGTCCTTTTGATTAATACATACAGCATCTGCCCATAGCAGTCTCGATTTCACGGGATCGCGGATCTTCCATAGTGCATCGCGAAGATTGGTGGTGACTTTGAGCTTCCGGTTCTCGCAGCTGATTACGCGGGTATTCGAGCCGCTACCCCAGGCGTACGAGATCGCTTCAAATGGCGGAGCGGTCTTGCGCTCTGACACAGTCAACGAGCATCTGATGATCTCAGTACCTTCGCCTGGGAATAACTCTAGGATACGGATACATGTTGTTGTTGGTAGAGCTTCATGCTCGTAGTTGGGCGAGGAAGAGTAAGAAAAGCGGGGTGAGCTGTCATCTCCGCGTTTTCTCTTCGGACGTGGCATGCGGCCTGTCTAGGATCTGGAACACGTCGTTAGACTTACTGAAGGTTTAAGGGGGTTCAACTCCCTTACTCTGGAGATTGTCATGGATGACTTTGCGCCCTTGTGGTGTTGACGAGTGAGAAGAAGATGGACAGGAGGATGAAACTTAGCGACCGTTTTTTCCAGCTAGGAATACGTCACGTGAAAGACATCACAACAAGGGTTTGGATCAAGTTCGTAAGGTTCAGTGGAGGGATCAAAGTTGAGAATCTAAGTGGAATAACCTCCAATCTAAGGCCAAGAACTAAAATCAAGTTGTGATAAGGGATTCGGTCCAGCATTTTGCGACACGACACCTAGAACAGCCGCTCACCTCCTGCTAGGCGAGGAACGTTCACAGCTGCAGAGAACTGTCCATCGAGGAACTGGTAATAGTCCTAGAGAAACATTTGATGTGTAATCCCTTCGGATCCTCACTTAATGGGTCGGAGTAGATGTGACTGTATATTTTGAAAGTGATATCACTGTCTACAAATTCACTCAACTGAACGAGGCTTGAATCTCGTCGGATCATGGACTCCTGGGTCTTTTTCCACCCATGTAAGCCAAAGTTTGAGTTTCGGGTGTTAAGTTGATTAATATTTATGTCTAAAAGCTAGTTCAAGATGTCAAAACCCCACTTTCTCTGCGACTGGCGTTGTCTCTTCAGACGTTGCTCGTCCTCTCAGACCTCGAAGCTATTTCCACTTGCCCGCGATCAAGTTATGAGAAGATGTCCAAAACGAATGGCTCGACAATAAGAAAAAAATCCAAATGACACATGCGACAGACGTCCCCGTGATTCTCCAAGTCTTGGCTTCTCTGCAGCGAGGCTGCCGAGCCTCAGGACCAAGACGTACACGATCTCCGACTGTGACAAGTGTAATGAATAAAAACAACAGTTCTCTGCCACAAACACACCATGCTGCCAATATTTCCCCTACTCTTCCATCATGATTACTCGACTAATCAACCGAAAGATACCTGTTCCTGTCCCCACTTAGGCAATGAAGGAGTAGACGGAAATACTCCCGGCTCCACCAGTCTCAATATCTATCTTGATATTGTCGGTCGTCGCCCAATCGACGATGTTGGAATAGGCCCTGTTGGCGTCATTAACCGCACCAATAGCTCCTGATCCTGGCTCATGGAAGAACTCTGTTTGGGAGAGCTTGATAGCGTTCATGTTGTTGTCGAAGTACATGTTTCCCATCCTGGTTTTGGAATTCTTATTCGTCGAATATACGTATTTCTCGCTCTTCGTATTTCCGCCAGCCGGGGGAGTGTACCAGAGCACAAGGTCGACAATCGACTTGCAGCGGGCATATGGAGGAGTGAGGCTGTTCTGGATGCAAATTTCGTTGCTCTGGCAGCGAACATATGAAGGCCAGACCCGACCATTTATATCTCGGCAGGAGACTTTGAGGATGTTCCCCTTGTAACACTCAGATTGTGTGTAAGTCTCATCCTCTGCGCAAATATTGTAGGTTCCAGTATTATCACGTCGTCTGATCTCCTCCTGGCATCCTTCAGTGTCTGGTCGCAGGGGTACACCGTCTAGCCCTGAGATACGACCGAAATCTCATCGAGATTGAGGGTAACGAGTGACAATTCACTGCTATTCACTGCCTGCCGCCTTGCGATGATGCCCTCCTCTAGACTCGAGATAACAGTTGACGACACTGCTCTAGAGAGGAGGAGCCCTACGAGCATGCTTGCAGTTGAGTGTGGACGCATTTTGCCTGATTGAGCTTTGGTGATTGGAAATGGGTCGTGTAGATTGATGGTTAAAAAAAAAGTGGGGGGGGGTCTTGTAGGCTGATGGGGAGGAGGGGAGGAGCTTTGGAGGTTGATGATGAAGAAAAATTCATTCTCGTAGGAAGTATCAGTCTCTTTATAGAACAAAAGATAAGTTACACGACGTTTGAAAGAAACCGATACTAACCAATAATGTAAGCTCCTGCCACACTAAGGCCTTTTCCGTCTTCGGATTTCCCCCGATCCGTAGTAACGAGAGTAGCCTACCGAGGCCAATTTCGGATCATTCTCTCGATCTGTAGTAACGAAAGTGACCTACCGCACTAGTACGGAGAAAAGTGTTCATGAAAAGACGCCCTACTAAAATAAGGTTCGAAGCTTTCCTCAGTCTTCTTATTTTTCTTATTAACTTATTTAGTACCAACATTCTTGCTTCCCCTCCCTCCTCGGTGCTTTTGCTTTGACACCCATAGGAAGTGCAAAAAGTTTATATCTTAGTTGAACTTGCTAACCTCTCTTACCTGCCTACTCGATCTGCATTGTCACTCTACAACAACAAAGAGATGAAAAGTTAACTTTACGACTCTTAATAAAGGTTCCGTAGAGAAACGACTTCTAGGACCGCTTACCACTCTGAGCGCTGTCGGTGTCTAATGGACGAGCAAGAGCTTGAGCGTATAAGACAAATCAGTAGTTTAACTGATCGGGGAATGCCTCCAATAATCGTGGGATTAGAGACCACCGACTTCCGGCAAAGCTTCGTCTTCGCTTCAGCGTTTGTGGAAGGTGATGGCCTTTGATCGGGCCGATTGTTTCCCATGCCTAGACTTTTCTAGAACACTATTTTACATGCCTCAGCAGCCAAATCTCAATGTCGCTTTATTTAGCGCAATGTAAACAAGAATCTCTCTCCCCCTTGGTAGCCCTCTTTTCAAGAGAAGCCTCCTCCTTAAGAGAACCAACATCTTTACAAGAGCCTCTTTCATGAGAATCGAAGCCTCATAAGACTTTCCCGAGAGAGAGAACGCCCTCTTTTCCCTCGTAGGCCTCCCTTTTGCTATTCCTTTATAAATGGCTCTTTTTAAAAGTGTGCGCGATTCGATCGTATAAACAGCTTCATTTTTGGCTTGATGTTTTGTCACGTCGCGTACATTACGTGATACCCCCTTAACTGCCACATGGAGGTGTAATTTGAGCAACCTTGGCGAGGCGCTAAGGTTGCTCAAATTACAGGGCACGCACGTAAGAGGGCGAATTCTTCGCTTAATTAGGCTCTCGCCACAGGCTCCTACAGGCTCGGCGCAGACCTGTTTTGAATGGCTGTTAAGTGGATAGAGCGGCACTGACATTAGGCTGCTAAGGCATGAAAAATAATATTTCGAAATAGTCGAGGAATCGGAAACAATCAGCCCTTTAATCATATGATTAACCTAACTGATCAAGAACTTGGTAAAGGAGGTAATAGGGGCGGATGTAAACAAAAACCAGCCAGCGAACTTTATCGTACGGTACTCAGATAAGCACAAGCTCAGCTGCAGCAGGTAATGCCGAGCGCGGGAGCAACGTGTGCTGCATACCATAGATCTGGGATTTGGAACACGAGGCGAACTGATTGCTTAAGTGGGATGTCCTTTTCAATTATAAACCCTTCTAAAGCTTAAGCTAACTGTGGATTTTCTCGTATTATTAACTTTTTAAAAGAAAGCGCCAACCGTGACCCAAACGGAGGATGGCATTTCGGCACGGGTTTCTATTAGAATGAAAGTCAAAAAGTCACAAAGCCGGACACGGCCAGCCCCAGGTAACGCACATTCCTGCTCGTGCAACTGTCTCATTCCGTGTTGAGATAACCCGCTCCGTCAGCATCCAAAGAAACACGATTTGTCCAGAAGTTAATCGGCTATTCCTTAATATATCACTAACATCAACTTGTCATCTTTGACATGTTAAAGATTTTGCCAGATTAATTCATCACGTCGACTATGTGCATCTTTCCCTGACATCTCTTCCTTCTCTTGTTAAGGTGCCACATCGTCCAAAGCCATAACGCAGCCTCATCCATAAAGGTCACTTTCGGTGCCCGACCGGGAGTTCCAACGGATTAGCCTGAAATTAAATTGGGACGAGTAGTCGATGGATCCGAATTGTAAGAACACTTCGGCAATTCTGTATATCGTTGTTCAGTAGAATTAAGCTTTCAGCTTTCGGCACTTGGCAACATTTAACTCCCTCGTCTCCAAAATCCCCTTTTCCTATATTCCATGCCTTCAACATCAATTATGTTTACTGATCTCATCCACGATCTAGCACCCTAGGGCGAGTTGCTAGGTGCGGTACCTGCTTCTTATCCCTGTAAGAGAGAGGGGAGGCTGGAATAAGGTTGGACAGTCTGATTAATAAGGAGGGGTGGTGATGTGATGTGTGGGGGGTGTGGTAAAGTGCTTATTTGAGGAAGCTACGAGGTCATATGACAAACCGCACCACTAGACTTTTTATATTATTAGATTAAGGAGAGGGATAGAAGTAAGTAAGTATTAAAATGATTTTTGAAGCTGGAAAAGAAAAGAAATGGAAGGTTTTGGTGTATTAACAAGCAAATAGCTTTAGAATTTCTAAATTGTTTGTTAAACAGTACCCAGGGCATGGGAGCAGGGTATACCTACTGCTCCTGCGCTCGCGTATGAACGTCAAAAGCAGGAATTAGAATGGATGCGATCGAGATCTGGCGATTTTGGTCAGCGGTTGTTTGGGGATGGAAACAGGGAAGCAGCATGAGAGCTCTCATGAAGGCAAGAGTATATTGAAATAAACCTTGTCGCTAGTTTCTCAAGAAGTGGAGATTACTGGGACACCACCGAAGTTGAAATGACAGTAGCTAGTTTCTTGACAATGAGAGTGGTTGCCCTATGATTTGTTAGATATCGCCGCAGCGAGGTAATGCTGGTTTTGAAACCATCCATAAGTGTCAACTCAATCATTGATGTTGAAGATATCGACTTTATTTAGACATATACCGGACCCCTTAAGCTAAAGTGAATCTGATCGGTGCTCTCCAACTTCTTTCTGATTGATAGTTGGAATTGTTCAAAGAACGGATTTATTTTGTTCCCATTGTCAACTAGCAACCTCTTCACTTTCGAACAGATTGATTGCTTCAAGGTTGAGATTTGGGAGTATGAGCAAATCTATAAAAGTTACATCTCATACGAACAAAGATTTTTGAATACAATGGAGAAGCTTCTCGGGATAAAGAGGGTTATGGGCCTTGCTACTTTGTTCCTCGCGAAAAGGTACGAGTGAATTTGACGTTCAGAAAGTTGCTGCGTGGCGCAAGCTCGAAAAATATATATTCAAGCAAAAAGGAAGATGAGAGTATTTCAACGTGACAACCCGACACCTTTAAAGTCACTGTAAGTAATTATTGTCAGCTTGCTTACTACTGTCAACTAATCTTCCTTCCGTCGCGCTCTTGTTGAAGTGATGAGGTAGAGATAAAAGTGCCGCACACACGTCGATGTAAAATGGATAACTACCCAAGACCAAGAAAAGGACCTGCGCACAAGCAAAGTACGATGTATGTTACAAGTTTGTTGCTTTCTTCCACATTGGGAAGGAAATCGAGCTCTCAAACTCGCTTGTTGTGTTGATCTCCTTCTCCAGGCTTTGCTTATTGGAAGGAAGAAGTTGTGATGCGGGGTGGGGTGGTTTATATTTCCTCTATTTGCAGCTCTCGGACCCACTTTAAGTGATTGATTCGAGAAATATCCTTTCCTAGACGTTCCGGAATTCTACAGGTCGTGGTGAATGTGATATTTAGTTGAGACTCATGCTAAGTCCGCACCTAAAGTCACTGCAGAGAAAGGAGAGGAGAGGTGTTCATCTAGTGCTTGATGGGTATAAATAACTCATGCACCCCGGTGCTAAACGGTATTGTAGTTGCTTGGTTTCAAGAACCAACAAATGTGGGATAGTAGTATCATCATATAACGAAGACGTGCGGCAGATGTCTTCTGAACGATGAACATGCTCTGATGTCGGAGGGAAAGGCAAATAAGCTCGCTAAATCCGATTTGTTCGCTTCATCTTCATCTTCGATACACTGTATCCATCTCGATATGACATTTTTCCTGGCGGCAAACAAGGAATCGACAGTGAGAAGAGAATCGATAATGATAACTGAGAAAAGAAAATGGCAGAACAGAACAGAACAGGTAACCGAAACGGATATTTTGATGTTTGCTCGGGGATGGAAAACAAAAAGAGAAGAGAAGAGAAGAGAAAAGAATTGGGAATATTTGTACGTCTTACTTGTACTTACGAAGAGAGGACTTTCTCGAAGGAACTGAACGAAAACTATCGTCCTCGGCTGAAATGTGTTGATGTTCATAACAAGGAGGGGGGTGTGAATATTTATACAACATACTCTCTCTCAGGCAGGCATGAACAAAATTAACGAAAAGTACCCAGGTAACTACACACGTCAAAGTACACCTCTCTCTCTCTTCCTTCTTCCTCGCTTCACGGCTTCACTTCTCCCCAAAAAGTTCATCAAAAAGGAAAGGAAAAGGAGGGGGCAGACAAGCAGGCAGCAGGCAATAGGCAGCAGATACCCTCAACTTCAACTTCAAGGCAAGAGACAGACAAAGAGACCGGAAATCTCAAGATCCCAAAATTCCACAGAGACAGAAAAAAAAGAGGTAGCTTTCTCTGTTAGTCAATGTCATCCTTGTGCAGGGGCCATGCTAATCTTCTCTGTATATTTTATATATTTTGTGACCATTTTTGCCTTTCGGCGGAGGGGAATGTGGTATTTTGGTTGATGTACTGTTGGGTTGGATTTTTTTCTAGGGGGGAGGAGTGGGTGATGATTGGATAGGGGGGAGGGGAGGGGGTTAGGCAGCAGAGTTGAGGGAGGATGTGAGTCAGGTGGTTTGGTTGTGGCTGTGGCTTTGTAAGAAGGTGGCGAGTTTGGGATGGAGAAGTGAGATTGATAAGGGTTTTTGGGAGGGTAAGTAGAGGTACGATGGGAGAGAGTTGTTGTTTGAAAGGGGGATGAGAGGTTCAAGAGAAGTGAAGGTGGAGGAGAGATTTTGAAGGCGGAAGCGAGATATTTCCACCCACTACTTTTCAAAGCCAAAACCAGAAACGAACAGCGATATCGCAACGAAAACTTGAAAGTTGCATGAAAGCGGTATGTAGTGTAATAATCCAAAGTAGAGTAAAGTAAATGGCGGAGGAGATACCATGCGTAGAAAGGAAGAGAGGGATAAAGTTAGGCCATGGGCAAGGCTGATGCATCCAGCAAACATGCAGGAAAAAGTTTCTCGGGAGAAGGCTGAGTGAGGGGTTGGAGGGGAACGACCGAGCGGAGTAAAACAGTGTTTGAATTGCAGCCCCCCCGTCTTTTCGAGTTCGAAGTTGCGTTTTTCTTCTAGAATGATTAAGGAGGAAGCGATTTGTGGAGAAACTCGAGTAGGGACTAGGAATTGTGGAATTTGTGAGAAACTAGACTACACGAATGGAGTGCTTGCAGGAAAGGGAATTTCTATGGAATCTCTGCACGCTAGACAAGGCTAGCTGATTGATTAATGGATGGATGAATGGAATCGGACTTCATCGGCAGCCACCAGGCTGAGAGATTGTGAAGGTGTCGTCAGTTTGTCCATTACCCCACTACCGAAGAGAAACTAGACAAGAGAAAGAGTAAATTTCATCGGAGATACATAAAGTGGGAAAGAAATGCGGAAAAAGAGAGCGGTCTGAATAAAAATGCGGAGGTGATGGATCTTGGTGCTGGTGTTTCCCGAGCTTCGGCATGTAACTTACAATAGATGGATGCATCAAGACGGTTGTCGGGTTGTAGATGCATATCGGTAGTTGCATGCATGCATACATACATACAGTACAGTACACATATGCTTGTACATACCTATGCATCCACTTAGGGTCATTAGGACGAGGCTGCAGCATACCAAAACTACCCACGTACGATAGGAAGCTCCTCGGGAGGAGGCTGAGAGGAAGGAGGGTGCCGAATGTAGACTTGTTCACTCACTCACTCACTCGTTGACATCATTCTTGGCTAAGGTACTTCGTATGAAATGAAAACTGCGTGCATAATATGAAGAGTGAAGCATAAGCATATGGACGATGTTTAGAGGAATTGATTGCATAGAGAGAGTTATTCATACCTCTAGGCTCTTGGTTCATGATTAATATGTACTGTACTGACTAATTACTGACTGATACTTTTACTTTTAACCTTTTCACTGAACTCGTACCGTACCGTACCCATGGTCATAGTTGAAACACGATATTCAAATAGAAATGTCTCGCGGAAGCGGCTCTGCTTATGTCTTTTGTCTAGTTTAGTTGCGCACATACATGCCATAACCCATACAACACCACGCAGCAATCGATCCCTCACATCAGACCATCATCTCATACCAAGCCCAGATCCCTCCCCCATCCTTCCTTCCTTCCTCCTTCCTCATATCCTTACCGGTATTGCCATCCCCCATCCCCGACCCAGATTCAAACCCAAACCGAAACCCAGGCCCAAGTCCCGGATTCCGGCTCCGATGCCTGCCTCCCGGTCAATTGGCGTTTTTTTTTTATTTTTTTTATTTTTTTTATTTTTTTTATTTTTTTTATTTTTTTTATTTTTTTTATTTTTTTTATTTTTTTTATTTTTTTTATTT
>MU270626.1:0-51685 GCA_021432625.1 Leptodontidium sp. 2 PMI_412 | reverse complement strand
ACTGAACCACGATCACTTCAGTGTGGTAGTTCTCAACCAACAGAATCGATTTGCGCTACAGACTGCTGTATATCTGGGCAATGGCCGAAACGTGGAGGAAGCGTGGTATTCATATTTAACTTTCTATTTTCTTTACTACCCTAACCAGAAAAAGCGAAAGGTGCGGGGAAAATGCAAATTCTATTAGCTTTTACATCCCAGCTTTTACAAACTCTATTCACTCTTTGTCATCACCAACCAACTGCCGAATCCCCCAAATGATATGCTTTCTCATTTGCTGATCTAATCGCGTCACAAATCTTGTGTCGCCAGGTCAGCTGACCATAGTCCAGTGAAAATCACATGCACACCCCGGTCTGCTGGTTTCAGGGCATCGGCGTGCGTAGCGCGCGTCCAGTACCTTATCTCATAAATCAGACCCACCTAAGCGGTAATTCGCGTTCCGCCCTACTCATTGGCCACGCCAAGTAAATTAAGGTAAGTGAGAGTAAATGGACTAATAAGAGCGCAGAACCGCAAATTACTGCTAGCGGGTCTAAGGGAAAATAGTGCCTC
This sequence comes from Leptodontidium sp. 2 PMI_412, assembly GCA_021432625.1. NCBI lineage: Eukaryota > Fungi > Ascomycota > Leotiomycetes > Helotiales > Leptodontidiaceae > Leptodontidium > Leptodontidium sp. 2 PMI_412. The sequence continues at coordinate 51,130 of MU270626.1, read as the reverse complement.
CTTAGTGGCAGCGCCCGCCACTTTAGTAAGGGGAATTAACGCGACAACTCGGAATACGAAGGTATACTTTTATACTTTAACCACGACTTTTTAAACTTCTGAATAATACATTTAAAAGCTCTTTTAAACCTCTATTAATTATGTGTACCTTACTAAGGTAGTCTCACCCTTTCCTATTTAATTCGAGACTCTGTTACTTATGTCTTCTATTAGTTTTTCTTCCCCGCTCTCTTCTCCCTAACTACTTCCTTTGCCTTTGCGCTTTAGTCTACTACTAAACCACGGGTTTTCTAGTATTAGCGGGCTCTCTAATATACTAGCTACTAATTAATACGCGCCGTACGATTCTAATAACTCCGGTAAATATATTATAAGGGCAGACGAGGGTATAAAAGGGGATAGCGAGGACAGCGAGGACAGTGAGGACAGCGAGGATAACACTACGCCACGTCCAAGAAAGCGTGTCAAGTCTAGTATTACATGGAGAACTAAGTAACGGAAGATAGAAGAGGTCTTTCGCCTTCTTAGATAATAAAGGTGGACCTTAATTGACTTTATTACAGCCTTTGTTAAAGAAGGTGATAGTAAAGAACTACTCCTCGGTTTTAAGTTAATACGAATTATAAAGCGCCGTCGAGATTTATTTAGTGATATATTATATTACCCCTAGTTTAGCTCTCTTGTTCCGCGGAACTATATAGTCCTCCAGTCCGAGTTTAAAAGGCTTCGCGAGACTTAATACTTTAGACAATTTGATATTTAATATGTGGCAGACTAAGTCAACTTTAATAACGCTTTCTTGACGATTTAGAGGGAAGCCCTTATTTAGTCCGCTTTTTTATAAGAGCTCTTATAAAACTAACGCGTACATTAGAATAGATATAATACTTCTAAGACTGACAAATCTTAAGACTAAGAGTAAAGTAAAGATAACTCGCTCGACATTATAAAAGGGGTAACCTTTATAATGACTAGTCTCGTATTATTTATATAGGCCAAGAAATAGTCTAATTACTTGTAGTCCCTCTTAAATCTTTACCTTTTAAGGTCCAGAGTTAAACGGCGCGTCGTTTCTGTTCTCTCTAGTCTTAGAATATATTATAGTTATAAGACAAGTAATACTACTATAAGTAAATTAGTAATATATGCCAAGGTACGCTTAAATTGTTCTATTTAGTATTTATTGTAATTATAAGATATCTAATTGTCCCTGATTAGCTCACTTACTTCTATTTACTTCGCGCGGGGGTAGGCGGCGGCTCTGGACCTGTCCTGCCTCCCCTCTCTTAATTGGCTCACTTACTTTAATTTACTTTACACAAGTATATATAGGTTTATTATCCTCTTTATTTATATTAAGTTAATTCTTTTATTTAATTAACTTTAGGCATTTAGTCACAATTACTATCTTTAGTAAATAATAATTAGATAGTAATTGTGTATAATAACATTAATTTCTAGGACAAAAGGCCTAACGAAATATTAAGTAATGTTAAGAAACAATAGTCTATGACTACTGCCGCTATTATTATTTGCCTAGAGGTCCTTACGACTAGACTGACATAGTTTATATATAACCTTATAATTCCTTTATTATAAAAAGATATTGTTTATTCTCTCAGCTTTATTGGCAAGGATTATCCTACGCTAGTTAATAGTCGTCTTCTATTGCCTTCAGCCCCTTAAAGACCTACGGGATCACTGCCTCCTGTCGAAATACGAATCACATTAGTTCTTATTATAAATACTATTAAATATATACATAAGGAAGTAGTAGATTAGGTTTTCTATAGTAATTAAGCGTATTTTATATAGCCGAAACTCGATGTACTTCTTGCGTGTATAATAAAATATTATTAGTTTAGAGGTATCTTTAAAGACAAGGGGTTAATCGCAGGAATAATAGGAGTCTATAATAATATATTCTTACGATAACTGAAGATAGACCCGAATAACGACTTTAAGACGCGCCTTTAGCTTCTCTATAGGGACTAACTTACGGTATATCACATTCGATCGGTTAAGGACGAATAGTAGAACTCGGAAACTCAGTACGACAGACGTAATTAGCACCTTAAAGTTATAATATAGTTCTATATATAAATGAATTTACTTTTTACGATTATTTATACGTACTTTTCGGTTTCCTTAAGTACTTATAGTCCTTAGTATATAATTCAAGAAGATATAATATTATAGGGTCGTATTAGTATAAATAGAGATATACTATATTATTATATATTAAAGCCGCTTCTTACTTAAAGCTTTACCGCTAGAGTACTTGCGATGTTCTATAGTCTTCTAATAGAGGAAGAGAAATACAGAAGATTATAGGCAAAGTTATAGCAGCGTGATATATATAATAATATTATTAGTAAGCTCAAACCTGAGCGTTTCTTAGATATAATTAAGTTTATACGTGTTTAGGCATTTACGAAGAATATATAAAGCGGGAAAACACTAGATAGTAAGGAGTATTTAGATCCGACTTTTACGACTTTATGTCGATTCCTTTAGGAAGTGGAGTTATTCCTTACTATTTAATATAGTATTAAGTATAGGGATATCAGTATACTTCGCCGGTCTATTGACCCACTAATTATCAATTTCCTCGGGGCACGTCAGACAAATTATGCCTATGAGATATTATTTTATTAGTAGTTATTAAAAGATAGCGTTTATACTCCTAAGTTACAGTGGGTAATATTAGCCTCTAGTTTAGTAAACTAGTAAGGTCAACCTAATAGCTTCAAGCCTATTAATTTTATACAAGAGCACTTGAATCTTAGAGTTAAGACTAAAATAAAGTACTATCGGAATTCAACTTATAACTCAGATATTATATTTAACTACGTATATATTACAAATATAACTATTTAGGCGATTCGATCGACATTAGAAACTCAGCTTAAAGAAGATATATTTAGTATATATATAAGGGTTAATGTGAAAAAGGAGGTATTTTCTAAGGCATATTAGTTGTCTTTAAATAAATTTACTTCTCTAAGATTAAGTACTTTGCCTATTAATTTATTTAAGTCGGAAGATATTTAAGTAGAAGGTATAAGTCAGTTAGTCGAGAAAGTGTTATATTTCAACAAAACTTATACGTCACAAGGCTATAAGCGTACAGAGACTTATTTATATAATACCCGTTAGTTAGGAGTAGATTCGTCGTATAATGACGTTAAGCACGGAGTAACCGAGTTAGTAGATGATAAAGATAATTTTATTCTTAATTAATTAGTAAGAGGTATAGATTTAAATAAAGTTTTAAGGCTAGGATAATAAATAAGAGTAAATGAGCTAATTAAAAGCTTTAGTTATAATTTGTGAAGTGAGTTTGTGTCGAGGCAAGTAGCTTACTAGATTAAAAAGTACTTTTAATTTATAATAACGAGGCTATAACTAAAGCTTTTAATTAGTTTATTTACTTTCACTTACTTTAACTGAAGCCTCTAATTGGCCTATTTACTCTCACTTACTCTAAGGGGAGGATATCCCACTAGTATTATTTATGCCGCCTAATATAGATTCCCTGGTCTATAACTAAAACTTCTAATTAGTCTATTTACTCTCACTTACTTTAAAGGGAGGATATTTCACTAGTATTACTTACGCTACTTGACACAAATTCCTTAGGCCACAGCCGAAGCTTCTAATTAGCCTATTTACTTTCATTTACTTTAACGAAGCCTTTAATTAGCCTACTTACTCTTACTTACTTTAAGGGGAGGATATCCCACTAGTATTACCTATACCACAGATTCCTTAGGCTATAACCGAAGCTTCTTATTAGCCCATTTACTCTCACTTACTTTAAGGGGAGGATATCTTACTAGTATTACTAATGCTAGTATTACTTATATAGTATTGCCTATACTAGTATTACTTATGCCGCCTGACAAAGATTCCCTAAGTAATAACCTAAGCTTCTAATTGGCTCATTTACTTTCACTTACTTTAACTAAAGCCTCTAATTAGCCTATTTACTCTCACTTACTTTAAGTGGAGGATATCCTATTAGTATAGCTTATGCGGTAAGGCTACGATACAGCAGCGGGTATAGGGCGCCAAAGTAAATATAAGTAGCTGAGAATAAGTGGGCTAATTAGTGTGCCTCGCTTCGTCTCGCTCCTCTTCTTATTGTGATATGTTAATACTTACGTCAATAAATACCTCTTATAATAATAACCTCATATAATAGTAAATATCGCAGTATAGCAATACTTTATAACGTTTATATAAGTAGGTTTTTCCCTTTATTATTTTTCTTTCTTTCTTTCTTTTAGAACTCAAGTAACCACATCACACCACACTACACCACAGCATTAGTACTACTAACAATAACAACAATAAAAGTAGTAGTAACAGTAGTAATAATGCCCTCCTAAGCTTAAGTGCTATTGCATTAACTTGTCTTCCCTTTCTCTAAAGAGAGAATTCTAGGCTTAGCTTACCCCTTTAACCGGGGAGTTACTCGTCTCGGTCGTTTGTTATAAGTTAGAACTAAAAGAAGTACTTAGATTTACGTGAATATATACTAATATATTATAGTGGTGCCCCCGCCCGCCTGCCTGCCGCCCCTGCCCTGCCTGCCCTGCCTGCCTAACCAGCCAGCCAGCCAGCTAGCCCAGCCAGCGACGATGATAGTGGTTTTTTTTAGGGTGGAGGGAGGTAAGTTAATGCCCTTTTTCCTTTGTTATAAGTAGGCTCAGTTATTAATAGTTTAATAGTAATGTTAGTAGTAGTAAGGGTAGTAAGGAGGATGTGGAGATAGGGGATGCCCTAAATCCGGCTCTCGTTTTATACGTATATTTTACTAATATTAAATCTTACACTAACTTTTAATAGTATTATAGAGGTCGTAAGTCTGGCTATAGTTGTTATTATTCCTGTCTTAAACGCCGCTGGGTTCGCTTAATAGTAGGCTCCTATATTTTAACGAATATTATAAAGAGGTTAGAGTCTTCTTACTAGGCAAGTAACTGTCGAGTAAGACCCCTCTCCTTTAACTATAGTTAAGGCTTAATAGTTTAGGACGTAGTAATAACTATAAGTCATGCCTCCCTCTATGTAAAACTAACTAGCCCATGTGGTTAAGATAATAAAGACAGATTACGGTGAGTAAGCGGCGGAGCCCTATAACTAGTGCGCTAGTTACGGCTATAAGTGTTAGAGATACTTACTCTTAGTTAAGGGTAAAGTCTTTAACGCGAGGGATACTTGTACTTAGTGCCGTATTAAGCCACATGCGAGTAAGTGCTCCCTGTCTAATTGTAGTAAAAGAAAGCCCAAGTCGAAGGGCCCCTTCAAACCTCTAGACAGGTTTAAGACGATCTTACCTAGGCCTCTAGGTCTAAGTAGGGGTCCTGGATCCTCTGGAGCGCCGATTATAGTTTGAGGTTCTAGGGAATACTTAGGATTATACCTTAGGGCTAATACTCCCCGTAAACAACTACTTATACTGTTTATACTTGCGTGTTTTATTATGTTACTTTTACGTTACTTTTTTGCGTTACTTTATATAGGTTCGGATTCCTGTCCCCCTAAAATGGCCCCTTAGGCTAAAGGCTTAAGAATATACCTTAGGGCTAGTAATCCCCGTTAATAACTACTATTATATTTCCTGTCTTTACGTTACTTTTTTGCGTTGTTTTATACAGGTTCAAATTCCCGTCTCCTTAAAATAACCCCTCAGATTAGAGGCTTAGGAATATACCCTAAGGCTAGCGATCCCTGTTAATAACTACTTTTATTAGCCGAGACTACAAAATTATATTAATCTCTTACTTATAAACTACTAACTTGTGATTTACTATAAATAATCGTGACTTTAATTCTAACTTAATAGTAAGCTTTATTATAATATATATTAAAGTTCTTTTTTAAATAAAGTGTTATAAATAACTTTACTTTAGTGAGTACTAGCGCCAAATTAATAGCCGCTAAATAAATATCTCCTCGGCCCTTCCTTTATATTTTTAAGAACCTTTTAAATAATAATTTAGCTTTTTTATTAACCTTAACCTTAGATTTTTACTTTTACTTACTTCTATTACAAGAACCTTATTCTTTTATATTCTCTACTACTTTATACCTCTTCCCTCTTACTGTTGTCTAAATAGCCCTTAGATGTGTTTAGTATTATAGCTAAAAGGAAGTGTACCTTCGTTACTAAGAATACTTAGGTTCTTATCGTTCTTCTCACCTTCTTAATTATTACGTAAGATAATTATACTTTAGCTCGCCACCTTTATACTATACCTCGCTATTAACGTTAACGTTATAATTGAATTAATATTTTGAAATATCACTGCTTTAAAGTAAGTACGACTTCATCTTTACTTTACTTAATTTAACTCTAATTCAGTCTAACTCTAATTTAAACCTTTATAACCTTACCCCGCAACGGCCTCTTGCCCTTCATCTACGACAGCCTTACCCCGCAACGTCTCTTGCGTCTTATCTTCAATAATATATATATATTATACAAGTTAGTGGAGATTGACTGGCTTTAGTTATCTTAGGAAGTACTCTATTACCTCACCTCTTAATAAAGCTAACCTGCTTTTCTAGATTCCAAATATAAATTAAAATCACAGAGGTGACAAGTAACTATATACTTTAAGGCCGTCTTTATATTCTTTTTATAAGGCACCACGAGTAACCTTAACCTCTTATTAACGTGGAGGGGTTACTTAACCTTATAAGAGAATATTAACGCTTCTTACGTAGTAGTTACTTATTACTTTCTCTAATTATCAACTACACTTTAATTAAGTATCTCTTCTGCCTTCTCTTCTACCTTCTCTTTCTTAAGACAGCTAATAACCATACTTTAGTTGCTTCCTTCTTTAATTATCGACTTCACTTGAGTTAAGTATCTCCCTTGTCTTCTTTTTCCAAGGACAGCTAATAACTACACTACAGTTGCCTATCACCTTCTTTAATCATTAACTTCGCCTTAGTTAAGTATCTCCCCTGTCTTCTCCTCCTAAGGACAACTAACAACCACATTATATTTCAAGGTCGCGCTGGGGGTTAATAAGGCTAATAGTAGCGTAAGACGTATCTTATTATTCTTTCCTTTCTAATTTATTATTTATCTCTATACGCTAAGGGTTAGTAAGGCTAATTGTACCGTAAGACACAGCTCACTTCACTGTATCCTTCTTTATATATTACTTTAATACTCCTTTATAATACTTAACCTCCTAACTTTCTAGATAAGGGGCAGCTAAGGGCCTTAGTTGCTTAATAAAGGAGTAGGCCCTTACTCCTCTGGCGACATTAATCTAAGACTAGTCGTTCACTAACCTAATATATTAAGTGGTTAGTCCTCCCTATCGTTTATCGACTATACAAGGAAATAAGAATATAAGTAGACTTAGAAGTATATATACTCGCGTTATACTTTTTACTTTAAATACTTACAACCCTTAACCTTCTGGACTATTAAGCTTACTCTCCTGGCGATAATGTAGCTTAAATTAGCCACTGCGGTACGTCTAAACTAAGTAGGGGCTCTATAACCCCTTGTTAACTCTTAACCTTTTGGACCGTTGAGCTTACTCTCCTGGCGACGTTGTGGCTTAGTCTAGCTATTGTGGTGGCCAGACGAAGTGAGAGCTCTAATGAGATAACCTGATAGGGTTCTTGTCGGAAAAATCGACAAGTTAAACGCAGGAAGTATAAGTCCTTAAAGGCGGCTGTAACTACTTCCTAATACTAGCCTTAGTACTCTTGTTTTTCGTGACGCCTGCTACTCCTCGAAAGGGGGCCTAAGTAGTCAAGTAAATGTCAGTTTATATAGGCACTTTTAGACTACTAGATAAATAAGATAATATAAATATTAAAGTATTAAAGTAAGTACGATATAAACTAGTGGAGAGTAAGTAAGCCACTTAGGAGTCGCAGAGGTAGTTACGTTTATGAGAACGATAAGCTGAGGTAAATGTAAGTAGCTGAGAGTAAGTAGGCCAATTAGAAGTCTCGGTCGAAGTACGTGGAAGTAAGTAGGCTAATTAGGAGCTATAAATACCTGATTCCCTAGTTAATAGATTAGACCTGCGTGCTATAAGACGCACTCGGAAAAGGAAAGCGATTTTTAATAACTTCTTTTATTATAAACATAATATCTATGAATATATTATTAAGTTAACTAATAGATTATCTAAACCTATAATAAATGCCTATTACTAACGCCTCTTATAATTAAAATACCTCTACTATAAGTGAACGTCCTTATAATACAGAATTAATATTATTAATACTACGTCTTTTTGCTTAGTGTTGCGATAGACTAAGCTAGTCCCTTAACCTTTTCGTTATAGTGTCGAGTTAGTTTATATTATTAGCTAAGGGAATGGCGGGCGACGATTATATAAAATGAATAATATTATAAATAATTAGGCTGTCGAGTAATAATAGGGTCGTAAGATAGTTTAGTAGTAGTATAAACGGGCGATTTCTTTACTTACTTAAGGCCTAATTAATTCCACTAATAGGGGAATCTGCCCTTACGCGCTAGGGCGACAGACGTACTAATATAAAGACAAGTTAAGGAGTCTATATATATTAAATATACGAAGGAGTCTACGGCTAAATCTGTAGAACTTAAGGAGGCCGAGAAGGAGTCTATAGTTTAGTCTATAGAGTTTGAGGCTAAAGATATTGTGACGGAGTCTGTGGTTTAGTCTGTAGAGTTTAAGGCTAAAGATGTTGCGACGGAGTCTGCGGTCTGGTCTATAGAGTTTGAGGCTAAAGATATTGCGATAGAGTCTGCGGTCGGGCGTGTTAGACAATAAACTAATACTAAGGAAGTTACGAAGGAGTTTGTAGGCTTTAAGGCTAGAGTCTTAATTAAGACGATGCCTCTTCTGTATTATTAGTTACTTACGCTTTCCTTATTCTTCGCGCGGCTAGTAATATATAATATTTAATAGTAATATTGCTATTAAGAGAGCGTAAGACGCCTAATAAATCGAGTCCACAAGTATCGGCTTCTTTCTATTTAACTATTTACGGAACTAAGACTAATAAACCCTTTTACGTAAAATCCGTCTAACTAAAAGGACTCGAGTCGCCCCTCTGACCGTTATATATACTTACGAGTATTACTTATAATAAGGACGGGATAAATATATCTAGTCTTAAACGAAACCGACTTAATAAAAGTAATAAGTCTAAGACAGTAACGTGTTCTTTTGCCTACTGTGTGAGTATCTCTAATATAATATATACACGGCTTCCCTTGTGGGGCTAAGTAAGTAGCTGTGGGTCTTGTGGAGGATTAAAAAGCGGAGGAGTTAAGTTAAGATTATATTAATTATAATATAATTTAGTTAGAGGCCGATTCTATTTAGCTAATAACAATAGGTTTTCCTTTAAGTAGTTGAGTACAGGTTTACGGTAGTATAAACTATTATAAATATTATATTATATTTTCGCTAGTGTGTTTTTCTTTTCGAGCTCCTAAGTAGTCTAAAATCTAATGTTGTCTTTAGAACGCCGAGTAAGACAGTCTTAATCACTAGCCTAGCTTATATTACTTACGTTACTTATATTGGTTTTAACTAATTTATTACTTTTATATATGTCGTTAAGTACTTCGTGAATAGTAATACTTTTATAAAGCCTTAACTGTGTTTAAATAACTTGTCGATAACTAAGTAAGAGATAGCGGAAGTTATTGTGATATATTAGTGTTACGTCCTTTTACTTCGCAGGTATCTTGCTGCCCTTAGCTCTATATTAACCTTCTTTATCCAGTATTTAGTAAAGTACAAATATATATACTTCACTCGTGTAGCCCTCGCCTCGACTACCGCGTCTAGTACGTTGTTATAACTTAATTAAACTACTATTAATAAGAAGCTTTTATATAATAACTTATTAAATATCTATAATATTTATTCTTGTACTTATTAACGTAGTTATTACTATAATTTAGTACTGTGAACCTTCTTGTCGGAAATCTTTATACTTAGTTACTTTCTTATATAAAGATACGCGTGAATAAAACGTGTGAATAATATAAGTAACGCTCGTTAGGGAAGAATTGTTAATATAGTGCCCCTACTGCTAGTTAGAAGTCTTAAGCACTAAATATAGTTAAAGTTATCTAGTGAACTCCTTATACTAATTAATACTATTAATAAATATAATAGTTTTTAGTATATTAGACGAAGTAATTTCTTGAGTGCTAGGGACATTTATAATAGACTAGTCGAGTAAATAATATAATCAATTGAACGATGTAGCCTTTTTCCGTAAGATAGGACAAATAACTAAAGATAAGTCGTCCCGATTAATTAAGGTTTAGATAATAACTATAATATACTTTAGTATACTATTGTCGTCGTCGTGTATAGGCCGAAAACTAGTTACTTTAAGAATATACGACATATTATAAACCTTAATCGTTGCTAAACATCTAAACTAAGTTATATCTTCTAGTAAAGATAACCGAAGTATATTAAGTATAATGAAATGTAGTCGGAAATCCTTTTATTACTTTATAAAATAAAGTTCGTTAATAATTATAAGCCTAACACGGCGACTAAATAAAGGAGACTTAAGGATACTAAGAAAGTCCGGAGATAACGCTTGCTTTAGGGAGAGTAAGATATAGTCATATTAATAGTTTTTAATATTAGTTAAGAGTGACAGATCTTAGTGTTTAGTCTCGCTTATTACAAGACACACTCTCACTATCTCTTATATATCACTTAGATACTCTTCTTTGAGGCGGTTAAGGGGCGTAATTTAGAGGCATTTCTGACTAGTAAGTATGTAATATGACTAGAAAATGATACTCTTGCCGAACTTAGTACGAGTAATTAAAACCGTATCCCCCTTTTTAAATACTAAGCGCTAGAGGGTAGACACTTACTGAGGCCGTGGAATATATACCTTGTCTTAGTCTTTATATAACTGCTTTAGAATCTGCTATAGACCTTTAGTAATGACTTATTTATAATACTCTAGATATATTATAGTAGCCTCGACGATTTCCACAAGTTAAGAGAGTTTAAGGGATTATATTGTCGTGATACGCTCTTATAACGTAAGTGTAATAATACTTTAACGTTTGCCGCGACTCTTCTTTACTCGCTTGTCTTTCTGCCGAGGTATTTGATTAGCTCAGGTACTCTTATTTACTTCTCTAGGTAATAGATTAAGTTATAGAAGGCAAAAGAGTAAGTTAGAGCGTGGCTATATAAAGTCAGTTTTACTCTCTAATTAGCTTATTTACTCTCACTTACTTGTTAAATAAATGGAAAGCGGATCGGCCGAGAAAGGATACTAACGCGTACTTAAGTAGGGACTAACTAATAAAGGGTGACTAGTTAAACGCCTTGAAATCTCAGTCTTTAGAACAGAAGCCTAGTGTTAGGTATTTAATAATAGTAAAAGAATAACTAAAATAAAGACTGGCAGGTAGCTGGGGATCGTAGAAGGCGGGACTGATTATGTAATACGGCGGGCGATTTGATTGGTTCACTTACTCTCACGTACTTCAGTTTATTTACTTTTATTAAAGAACTCTAATTATTATTGTTTTAAACACTTAGTAAGTTATATTATTATTGTCCCTTAATTAACTCATTGACTTTTATTAGCCATTACCCTATACTCATAGCATCATAACACCCCTCGAAGTACGCCACCCCCTCGAAGGGAGCCGACTGTGCGGCATCTAATTGGCCCATTTACTTCTACTTACTTTTCCTGGACAACGCGCAATACTATCGTCTTAAATACTATAAAAGTAAGCCAGTTGTGCGGCCTCTGATTAGCCTATTTACTTCCACTTACTTTTAAAGAGCTCACAGCACTATAAACACCCTCCTTAAAGTATGCCACTCCCTCGAAGGGAACTAACTGTGCGGCCTCTAATTGGCCTATTTACTTCCACTTACTTTTCCTGGAGAGCTTACAGCACTATAAACACCCTCCTCGAAGTATGTCACCCCCTCGAAGGGAGCCAGCTGTGTGGCTTCTAATTGGCCCACTTACTTCCACTTACTTTTCTTGAAAAGCTCATAGTATTATAGATACCCTTAAAGTATGCCACCCCCTCGGAGGGAACCAACTGTGCGGCCTCTAACGAAGTATATTACTCCCTTAAAGTGAGCTAATTGTGCGGCCTCTGATTAGTTCACTTACTCTCACTTACTTTTAGTAAGTAAGTAAATAGTAAGTAAGTGTTTTATAGGCGATTAAACAATAAAGGCGTACTTGAATAAAAAACACCTTTACATTTATAATATAACGAGTCTATTACTAAGTAATATAAAAGAAATATATAAAGGTTCTTTAAATATATACTATCCTCGGAAGTTATATTAATTAACGCTTAAACGTATAGTTGTTAATTAATAAAGGACTTTAGATGTAAAACTACTAAACTTTAGTTTAAAGATTACTTTTACCCTTAGAACTTAATAAGTTTACTACTAATTAACATAAAAACCACGCCTAGAGGTTCCCTTAATATATGTCATCCTTAGAAACTATATTACTTAATAGTAAGATGTATAGTTATTAATTAACAGAGGACTTTAGAGGTAAAACTATTAAAACTCGGCCTAAAGATTGTGACGACTGTCGCTGCCCAGAGCCTCGTTTCCACCGGCTCCACTTAGTATTGCCCGATCGAGACGTACCGAGATTACTATGGTGTTAGGTATACCGACCTCTTATATATAGACTTCTTTTTTTTATACCTTTTTTCCTTTGTAGTTGTAGATTCTAAGTTAATACTTGGTATCGTTATATGTCTCTTGTGTTAATATGTGAGGCGTTAGTTACACGTGACTGCCGTCTTTTTAGGGCAAGCGTCACATTATTTATAACTCTTTTATTTACGTCTAGGAAGACAGTAAATATCCCTCGCCCCTTAATTCTCTTGTGAGTGGTTACGGCCTAGAAGCTTAAATATAGGAAAGGCCTATACCAAGCTTTATAGCTTGACGAATGGTAGTATTAAAACCCCTACTAATAGCGAAGTTAACATTTACTTTGCTATTATTACCTTTATTTTCCTCCCCGACTTTTGCCTTTACACGACAAAGCCGAAACCTTCTCTTCGCCGGACCTCTCCCTCTAACTCGCTAAGTCAAGCCGAAAGTCGTCCCTTTTTTAGTAAAGCGACCCGTTATAGATAACGTTAATATGTCGTTTGCCTCTTCTTTCGTCCCTTTACTTGACTCTCCTAATATTAATAATCTTATAGTTAATACTTTTATTAATACGCCAGGGAGTAGTATAGAGCCTATAAGGACATATATAAGAGAGACACTATGGGAAAGCCGACTTCGCATCTTAGAAGAGCAGCTCGCGGAGAGTCGTATAAAGAACTAGTAATTAAAGCTATCTCTTTAATAATAGCGATAAACGACCGACGAGCCTTTACTACGTAGACCCGCCCTAAGATCTGTAACTTTCTAAGAAGGGGATACACCCCTTTATCCTTTAATTAAGAAAACTCTTGCCCCTGAGCTAGACAAAAGCAAAGGTAAAGTATAAAGTGCTCTTAATCCTGGTGGACTACTAGACGACGATAGTAATGACGGCTACTGACCTCTTCGCATCTCACGTTGTCGTTCCCCCTCCTTCTCTAGGATGTCTTAAATGTTTACGGCCTCACGAATCGAGAAGATCCTTAACTTAAATAATAAGCTTTTAGACAATATTAGCTATAGTTCACGTCTATAAGAAGTCTAGGTCTAGAACGCCTTACGTTAGTACGACGAATACTTCGTCGACGACGACTACTAGAAGGACTGGCTATTAACATAAACAAAAGGAATAGCTCGTACGTTCTTAGAACCCTCCTTTTTGTCCTTGACGCTTAACGAAGACAAAAACTTAGCGGATGTGCTTGACTTAGTTGACTAAGTAGTCAAATTCTTAATTAACCCTTATAAGTAATAAATAGCGTGTAACCTTTACTTTATGTTAAAGATAAAAGCCGTAAGATAAACCTTTTAGGACTTTTATTAATAATTCAGAATTCTTGCTAGTTAAGGCGGCGTAATTAATAAGTTAATCTTTAAAATAGACTTATAGGACAAGCTTTTATCCCGCTTATGTAAGTAACTGTTTTATAAGTATTAGAGAGCTAGAACTCTAGAAGAGTATGTAAAAGTAGTTTAAGTTAAAGACTAAGGACAGATTATAGAGAATATTATTTACGTTAGTCGCTTTAGCCCCTTAGCGATAAGTATAAATTCTTACCCTTAGTCCTAAGTTAATATCTCCTTAGGGACTACGGGAAAGTCACTTTAAGCTTTTACTACTTTTTCGTCTTAAAGACGAGAGACTAGTTAGCCCTTAAGTTAATAAACCTTTATATAAGCCGACATACCCTGTGCCTAAATATTAACGAATGTCTTACGGCATTTCGCTTAACGGCCTTTTAGTCGTGGTTATGCCTCTTATATTAACGAGATAAAGGTAGGCGCCGACGACGGCGGTCTTATGTCTAACAGTTAAGCTATAAACGACGATAACTTACTAGTGGAGGAACTTACCTTACGAGCAAAAGACTTAGCTTAGGAAAAGGCTCTTTCCTAGGCATAGTACGAGATATACGATATTTTGACCTTACGAAGCTTTTTGGCGGACTAGTACTTATTACCCGTATTGCTCTTTTTAAGAACGGACTTACGTATAAGTTACTTATACTTCTTGATTTTAGAGCTAATAGTTATTGTTTTATTGATTATTCTCTTTTAAAGTCTCTTTTTTTCTTCTTAAAACCTTTAATTTACTTACTGCCTTTACTTGTCCTTGTTAAAGGATTTGATGGTTAAACTAGCTGGACTATTAGCTACTATATTATATTAAATTTAATAGTCAATAAGCGTTTATAGTTATTTACTTCTTTTTTAATTATTTACTTGGGAAATTATAGAGTAATTATTAGAAGGTTATAGCTAGAGTATCACGAAGTGCTCTTAAATACTGCCAAACGACGGCTTATTTGGCTATTGGACTGCCCCCTAATAGTAAGCTATAATAAACTAATTGAGGTTCGAGACTTACGTGTATATAAGATTCACTAACGCCACTAGCGTGACGCCGAGCGTAGAGACGCTAAGTTGCGTGAATTTTGGAGCTATTATAATACCTAATTTGCGGAGTCGACTTTAATAGTTGACTCGTACCTACCTCCCGCGCTAGGTATAAATACCTTGGACTTAGCTTCTTTTTTAAGTTAACTATAGTTAATAAAGTTCACCGGAAAGTTTATAGGAAAAAGTCGAGTAACTACCCCTTCCCTAAATCTTAGGTTACGCTCCGATTTTATAGCTAATTCTAGCCGGCGCGCCAAGTCAAACTTTAATATATACGCTAATTACTCCTTTACTTTTTTAATAACCTTAGAACTTATTGCTATTAATCCCTCGACTATTGCTAAGTCTAAAAAACCAGCGATTATATTAATAGAAAATTAAACCCGGCATTCCGCGTAGTATAGTCGAATTATATCGGATACTAAAGATATTAATTTTACGGATACATAGTTATTAAGCCTATACTTATAGCTAATCTTTAACCACGGAACCACCGTAAGTCGTAAAAAAAAAGATTAAGGAAACTTACTATAGTCGTGTTAGAAGTGTGAAGTCGAGAATTTATACCCCCCCGGAATTAAGCCCACGGCGCTAGTGGAGGAAATTTACCCCCTTGTCTCTTTAACACCTAGCGCTTTGTTTACTTTTTTTTTCCTTTTTGTTTTAGGTATAAAACCCCTTACGTATTCTTTACTCTCTTTTTTTATTATACCTTTTAATAGATACTTCGTTTCGAAACATATAGTAGCCTCTAGAAGTGGCCGCGCTGTTGTGTTAATTAGAGAAGTTGCGCTAATAATAAATTCTATGTTAACCTCCGAGAGTTAGAAATGCTTAGATCCGCGCCTTTTAGGTGTATAGTATCGCCCTTAGCTAATCCCTGATGTTAACACTATTATTAAACCTACTTCTGTTGTTAATACTTTATATACCGCAGAGCTCTCGCATTAATAAGTGTAACCTACAATAAAGCCTAGAGAGCGCGCGTACTCTGTTACTAACGGTTCCTTACCTTAGCTAGGAAGTATGTTAAATAATTAGCCTAATTAATATATATAACCGTCCTCACGACTAGTTAATATATACATCTTAACTAAACTGGCCCGAATAGAAGTTACTAAGCTAGAAAAAAGAACCGCTGAGTTATTATACCCCTGAGACTAAACTAATTCTCCTTAATTCGCTCCTTTTACGCGTAGAACATATGCCAAGGACTATGCTAATTCACTTCGGAAGATATAAATGTAGCTCTCTCCCGTACACGATTCGACTACAAAAGCTCCTCTTTCCTTAACTTATTCTCTTTAACCACGAGATGAGTTACTGATTATAAAGCGACGTGGGAAAGCTCGTCGACGTCTAATCGTTAAGATCTTCTCGATTGGCGCTATAGCGTTTTATATGTTAATTAAACGGAGGTTTAAGGATGAGATATTTGTAGTGACTCTTTAAGAGATTAACGCTCTGATTAACTAAAGAAGCCAAGAGCGAGAGAAAGTCGCTGTTATATTAGCCTTGACTGTCGAACTCATTTACTGTCGCCAGTTAGCTATGTAGTTTACACTCTTTATTTAAGAGCTAGACGCTAAACTAATAGTTCCCTTAGAATACACTAATTAGACTTACGTATTCTTTAAGGCAGAAAGTGATATTCTTCCCCTTTACCGCTTGTACAATTATAAAATTGAGCTAAAAGGAGAGGGTAAGAAAGTACTTAAGTATTTGCTATTATATAAGATATTAATTAAAGAACTTAAGGCTGTTAAGGAATATATTATAAATAACTTAGACAAAGGATTTATTAAGCTGTCTTAAGTATTATTCGCTGCCCTTATTCTCTTTGTTAAGAAGCCGAATGGCTCCTTACGGTTATGTATCGACTTTCGGGTGCTGAATTCCCTTACTCGGAAGGACCGATACCCCCTACTTCTAATTAATAAGACCCTAGCTCGTATAGCTAATGCTCGTATTTTTATTAAATTGGACATTTATTAAGCCTTTCACCGAATCCGAATAGACTTAATATTAAAAGAGTATACTACCTTCTGTACGAGGTACGGCGTATATAAGTGTAAAGTTCTTTTATTTGGCTTGACTAATGGCCCTGTTACTTACTAGCGCTATATAAACGATATTCTCTTTAATTACTTTAATGATTTTTATATAGTGTACTTAGACGACATTTTTATATACTCTGAGGACCCTTTATAACACTAGCTCTACGTTAGAAAAGTGCTTTAACGCCTTAACGACGTTAGGCTATAAGCCGACTTAAAGAAATGTGAGTTTAGAGTAACGTAAACTAAGTACTTAGGATTTATTATATTAACTTTTGGCCTAGAAGTTGATTCTGAGAAGGTCTTTATTATTCGTGAGTGGACTTACTTTAGCTTTGTTAAAGGTGTGTAGTCTTTCCTTGGTTTTTATAACTTTTACTAGAGATTTATTTGCGACTACGGTATTATAGCGAAACCTTTTGTTTAACTAACTAAGAATAACGTTCCCTTTTGCTTTATTGTAAAGTGCGAAGACGCCTTTGACCTCCTAAAACACACTCTTATATTTGTACCTCTTTTGAGACACTATTAATAGGATTTACCTTGCCTTCTAGAGACGGATGTTAGTGATAGTATTGTGGCCGGAGTCCTTTCTTAATAGTACGGCGACGACTGGTTCCCTGTTGCTTTCTTTTTAAAGACTATATTACTTATTAAGCTTAATTACGTAATGCACGATAAAGAGATGTTAGCTATTATTAGATCTTTTGGGCACTGGCGTGCTAAGTTAGTAGGAGCCCCTCACTAAGTCTGTGTTGTGATAGACTATAAGGCCTTAGAATACTTTATGACCTCTAAGTAATTAAATGCTAAGTAAGCACAATAGGTAGAGCTCTTAGCGGACTATAATTTTATAATTACGTATCGCCCTGGAATTTATAACCCCTTAGTAGACGTACTTTCCCGTAAGCTAGACGAGTTAGATTAATAGAACTCTGCGAAGAAGACTTAACGCCTTTAATAACTCTTACGCTAAGACTAAGTTGACCTTAGCTTGCTGTCTATAGAGTTGTGGCCGCCTGACGACGCCGACGCGCTAGTGGCCGACGTTGAGCTCGCTGCCCTTATACTAATATTTTCTGTCGTATAGTAAATCCTAGAAGCTAATTGCACTGCTCCTTTCTTATAGGCTCTGCGTAAACAAGTTGTATTAGACTCTCTAGGTAAACTCAGCCTGGAGGGTGACCTCTTGCTCTACGACGGCCGCCTCTTAGTCCCCGATGTCGATTACCTCTGAACCCTCTTTATATAAGAGGTTTATAATTAAGTCACTATAACGCACCTTAGTGCTAAGAAGACGATCTAAATGCTCTCTTCTTAGTATTAGTGGCACGGAATCACGTCGACAGTCTAGTAATACTGCCGTAACTATTATATTTATTAACGAATTTAAGTACCCCGGGATAAAAAGCCCGGACTCCTCTATCTTCTCCTTGTTCCGTTTAGACTATGGGAATATATTACTGTGGACTACTGCTCCTTTATTAAAGACAAGTATAGATTTAATAACGTCCTCGTCTTTATTGATAGATTTAGTAAACAAGCGATTAGTATCCCTTACTAAAAGACGACAGATGCTCGGAAGTTAGCTATTATGTATATATATTATATATATTGTTATTTTGGCGCTCCCTTGATTATTACTTTTAATAGAGGCCCCTAGTTTGTCTCTAAGTTTTGGACTGCCCTTGGCAAGATCCTCGGAACTAAGAGACAGCTGTCTACTACTAACCACCTATAAACAGACGGCTAGACTAAAGTGTATAACTAATACTTATAGAAACGACTCTAACCTTTTGTTGCGTATTACTAAGACGACTGGTTAGAGTACCTCCTTATTATAAACTACGCCTAAATGTCCCTCTTACACGATTCCTTAGGGGGACTCTCTTTATTTAAGGTAGTCTATAGATACGTACTACGCACAAATTAGGACTAGAAAATTGACTTGCTAGACTTAATTACCCCCGCTAATAAGTTAAATACTTAATAAGCTATTAATTATGCCTAACGCTATAAAAAAGCTTAGGACATAGCTCGATCGAACCTCACTGTGGCCCAAGCCAAAATGGCTAGGTCCTATAACGCCTCTCGCCACGATGTCGACTTTAATAAAAACAGCCTAGTCTGGCTTGATATGCGCTACTTCAAGACACTCTGTCTATTTAAGAAGTTAAATATATTAACTAATGGACTATTTAGAGTACTTGAGAAGGTAGGACACTTATACTGCCTGGAGTTGCTAGCGAGTATAAAGGTCTACAACGTCTTTCTAGCTAGTAAGCTTTGCTAGGACCCTAACGATCCCTTATTAGGCTAAGTATAAGATGCCCCCTTGCCGATTAATATTATAAGTGACGACGAGTAGGAACTAGAAGAAGTGCTTGCCTGCCGTAAGAAGGGTAAAACTCTCTTTTACTGTGTTACTTAGCTTAATTAGGACGTTAACTTAGACTAGTATAACGCTTTTGACTTTAAGTACGCTCTATATAAAGTCAGGGACTTTTACCTTAGTTACCCCGAGTAGGTAAGACCCCCTGTTAAGTTACTTAAATAGATTAAAGTATGGGAAGACGGTGTTAACGACTACGACGACTTTAATAGTGACAAGGAGATGGACTAACGCTTGAGGACGAGCTTTTTCTAGAGGGGGGGGTAGTGTAACGACTGTCGCTGCCTAGAGCCTTATTTCTACTAGCTCTACTTAGTATTGCCCGATCGGGACGTACCGAGATTATTATGGTGCTAAGTATACCGACCTCTTATATATAGACTTCTTCTTTTTATACCTTCTTTTCTCTGTAGTTGTAGATTTTAAGTTAATACTTGGTATTATTATATGTCTCTTGTGTTAATATGTGAGGCGTTAGTTATACGTGACTGCCGTCTTTTTAGGGCAAGCGTCACAAAGATTACCTTTACTCTTAGAACTTAACGAGTCTACCACTAATTAATATAAAAACTACACTTAGAGGTTCTCTTAATTTATATAATCTTTAGAAGTTATAATATATAATCTCAGGAGGAGTATTCGTGAAATAGTAGAAAACTTTCAAATTAGATTTTGACGTGGCGGCCCGAACTCGAAAAAGTAGTCGGCCTTGGCAGGTATATATCGTATTAAAGGAGGCTTTTAAATACCTTAAAAAATCATATAAAGGTAAATAAATATAATACTAAGAGAACTTATGTACTATAGCTAATTTTAGTCGTTGCGCGTTAAAATATTATAAAGTGTTTGAAATTTCGAAGTTGAATTAGTGGCGGCTACTATATAAACTGGCACTATTTTCCCTTAGACGCTTCACTGTGAGAACTAAAGCTGCACAGACTACCTTAAGGCGCGTTACTGTATTAAGTAGTAGCTCCACGCTAAATAGTAAGTGAGCCAATAGAATTAGCCCGTGCGCTAGTTCGCACAAAAGAAGCGTCTGAGCCCCCTGAGATAACTTCCGTCCCGCTCGCATTGACCTCGTGTCACGTGGGTTTCTACATGTTTGTTTTGTTCTATACCAGACCTCTTCTTACGTACTAAAGTACGAAGGCTTCGTGCGTGCCGTAGGCTAGCACTCTTGTCGTGCGAGCCACAGGCCAGCACTCTTGTTAGCCGAGCGTTTTAAGCGAGCCTTTTAAGGGGTAAAACACGGGGTCACTGTCACATGCGGAGTCTGTTATTGTTTTTCGCTTCTATCCAGTTCGTATTTACCTTTTTAACCTTTAGTCCTGTGACTATAATTTCCCCTTATAACGTGTTTTGTCTAACGTCACCAACCTAGTATCTTCTTCTGTTGTCGACTGCGTTGGCATTTTGCATTTGTTTATTAGACATAAGAATAGCTTCTCTTGCACTATTCCTAGTCACTCCTAGTGATCCTAATGCTACCTAATAGCAGGATGTAAATAAATAACGACTAGCCGCAATTAAACTCTAGAGGGAAAAGGTTCGAGATTTAGAACGCCGAGCACGACTACGTGAGATCGAAACTACGAC
The DNA here is from genome assembly GCA_021432625.1 of Leptodontidium sp. 2 PMI_412. NCBI lineage: Eukaryota > Fungi > Ascomycota > Leotiomycetes > Helotiales > Leptodontidiaceae > Leptodontidium > Leptodontidium sp. 2 PMI_412. The sequence goes on along the minus strand of MU270626.1, from coordinate 29,993 downwards.
CTCGCGGCTAGAATCCCGAAGGGAAAGGGCGGAAGAGCTAGAGCTTTAAGCAAGACGGCATAAACTCCCTGATCCTCCTTAGAGCCAGAGAGATATATATGTAGTGCGAAGCCTGGACTAACTAAATCGAGACCGAGAACAGCAGCGAAAGCATGATAAGGCTTCTAGGAAGCGGATTAAGCAGCGGCGGGTGAGCAAACAGCTAGAATTAGCCCGTAAGGAGAAAACGGGCGTTAGTGGAAATAACACTATTACGAAAAACTGAGAACTTTGGCGTTTAAAGTAAAAAGCGTGTAAGGAGAAAACGAGCGTTAATAACCGTAGAGAGGAGGCGAGCCTTAAGGAAGATGCTACTGTTACGCGAAACTAGGAACTCTGGCGTTCGGAGTAGCAAGCGCGTCGTCTGAATCTACAAAAGCAAAAGATCGTGCGGGACAGAGCTAGGATAGGAGCCGGGATGCGAGGTAAAGGTGCGCGTTAGCGGCCGGTATCTAGCCAGCAAGCTACCGACACTCATCTTAGTGCGAGGAGGGGCCGAGTAGGTGTAAGAGACTAGCGTTCAAGGTATACCTACCAGGTCGAGACTGTGAATGCTAATAACCAGATTACTATTAGGACAACACATCCTCCGCGGTCGCTGCTGGTCTATAACGGCGAGATCCCGTCCTTTCTTAGACAAGAGTTCGAGTATATGGGAAGGGTTTCGTCCACTTTCCCAGAGGTTATTACGCCCAGTATTCAAATGTCATGTATGAAATCTTACCAACGAGCCATCGCACACGCCTCTGTACGACTGCCTTGCGGGATCTGCGGGGGTTTATTCCAAGAAGATTGTACTACTTCTACCTCCCTTGAAGATGAGAACTTGCTACACTACCTCCAAGCCTCCCAGACAAGTCCCAGCTACTACAGTAGTAATGCCGCGGAAGCGTCTCACGCGGACTCTACTATATTAGCTTTTACATCCCAGCTTTGCAAACTCTATTCACTCTTTCTTGTCACTAACCATCTGCTGAATCCCAAATGATATGCTTTCTCATTTGCTGATCTGATCGCGTGACAAATCACGTGTGCCACCTACTCCTGTCCGCCTAGGGCGGCCTGACACTATTAAACCTCCTTCCTTCCTCCCACACTCTGGTCCTTGGCGACACCATCGATCATCCAAACTAATTGTAACACCATGAAAGCCTGCAATGCACATCCCACAAATAAAATAAGAGGTGTAAGTGCCGTACACCAAAAGTATATTCCTATGGCTGCAACGCTGCACACGAAGCTGCCGGTAGCAAGGACCCATGCCCACCAAGGATAATGCTTTCTAACAACTCGGTTCCTCAAGAATGGGAGTGTTGTTATGTAGAGACCTAGAAGTTGCATCAAAGAGCTCTGCAGATTAGACAAGAAGTCAGGATCTGTGGCTTTTCCTGGATTTAGGCCCACGGCACGAAAGCTCTGGTCAAAAGCCCGAGTCTGTATGATACTTGAAGCCAGGGTAACGATACAGGTTAAGGTAATAATAGTTGTGTTGTTCTAAGAAATAGTCAATTTTATTCAATGAAATGTTAGGATTTCAAACATGCATTGGGAATAAGCAGAATTCTGTGGAGTATTTTGGGCAATATTCCATTTGGTATTGGAGCTTCAACGAGTAACGTCTCATTAGTATCGCGAGTGCTTTTCGTCTCCTGACCTGTGGGATGTGGCTGAGGCCTCCGACGGCGTATGCCACCTTCAACTGGAAAACCTGCGGGTCGCCAAATATCAGATACAAAGATACGACATTTTACAAATTCAGACTTACTGTCATTATGTTTCCACAATTCAATACCAATATCAGCGCTGTTCAGGAAAGCGTTAATGGCGCTGTGTCTCCTCAGAACGCCTTGAATACGCTCTTCCGGCACGTTTGGAAGATTTCGATAGATGCGTACTAATTCCGGTGCACAAAGGTCCAATTCTGCAGCGGGACTACTCAAACGTTCGACGATAACGTTCATCTTCATATAGCTCAAGCGACCGGCGTCCCATTCCGTTATCAGGTGGTTAAAATACCTGTCCCAAAAATTAAGGGAGTCTTCTTTCTCAAGATAATATTCCGGCGGTTCTGTCGTAAATGGCACTAGATCGGGACCATCGTCGCCGTATCCATAGATGGTCATGCGGATAAAAGTAGAGTCCATAACAAACTTGTCAATCGTGTTAGCTGCAGCTACCACGCGGCTGAGAAGGCTAGGAAGGGAATCATTGCTATTCATGGTGATAGTAGACCGATCTCTTGCCACAAGAATTGAAGGATATGAATAACGTAGATTTGAAAATAAAGAGGTCCTTCGTGTAGGACTTATATTCCTGCAGCAGCACCAGAAGCATTTGTTGGGACACACCAAGGGGCTATGCTAGGTATTTTTATTGTGGCGGAGCACTAAACTTTAGGTAAATATAGAGGTTCTGCACCACTCATTGGAACGGAGCTCAATCAATCAATCAATTCAAGCCTAATTGGTTCAATACTTCATCACGTTGTTTAAAGAGTGTTGCGGGAGCCGGAGCCTTGAAGTGAAATGCAGATCTAAGTGAGGCTAAGATCGCCTCTCAGGTGACATTCGGATTTGGTTCGTGATTCACGAGACGACTTGTCTTAGGGCGTCGGCGTGCGCAGTGCGCGTCCAGTAACTACCGCACCGGCACGAGCCGTGGTGGCGACTGCTTGCTGGGCCGTGGCGGCGCCAACCAGCAAACCAACCAAGACTTTCCTAGACAGGAAGGAGTACTCACGTGATGCTCAACGCCATTCCACTATTAGACTAGTCGCCCCGCTAAAAGTTGGTGCCCGAAGCGCCAGCCTTATCCCACATTATTAACGACACCTTACGAGTTAAATCCTTCTTTACTTTGATTACGACATTTGCGAGCCTTTTGATTTACTTACAACTGGACTTGAAGATAAAGCAACGTGGTGAACTGTTTAATTGCCAGAAATAAGCCACGCATTCGGAGCAAGACAAGTAGGTACTAGCAGGAGGCACCTATTCTCGTGACGCTCGCCTGACTAATTCTTAGGAGTCCTTTGACTAGTCGTCTTATCTCTTTAAAATAAATGGTCTTAGTAGAGCCGCAAGTGTTATTGCTATAATCGATATCTCTGCAAAGATCTTCGAACTGTGTCAAACGTATGTCTCGGCAGTAAAGGAAGCCAGGAAAGATATCTAGCGCCTTAGAGACAGAGTAATATCTCTCCAAGATATTATAACTAATATGAGAGATCTGGCTAAAGACTCAAGCTTATTTAGGAGATTTGTCTTTAGCCGTCTTAATTAGTATAACGTGCTAGTATAGTAATGCGAGAGAGACTTAAGACGACTATTGGCGTAGCTAGAGCTTAGAGAAGGAGAGAGTAAGATAAGGCGGTTCGGTCTGCGAGCGTTAAAGTGGCCCTTCTTAAGTAATAATATTAATAAACGCCTTTAAATTATTAACGATTATAAAGCAATATTTACTCTGGCGTTAATATTTAATAATTTGTAGGTTTTGTGCTATAATAGTCGTGTAATTCAAGCTAATAGTTATTAGTGCTCTTACTCGCTCTATTAAAGATAATATAATAATACTAGGTAATAGTCTAGTAGATATACAGATCGAGTAGAGGACATTAGCAATAGGTAAAAAACAATAGAAAATCCGACATTGGCTATCATCGCTAAATCCGTCTTCTAACTATAACGCTGCTTACAAATCACGTCAAGCAACTACGGGGGAATAGTTTCTAGAGAGTGATGAGTTTAAAAAATAAAAGATAACTTTTAGATTTTTTCTCTGGCTTTATAGTATTCGTAGGTAATTACCTAAGTTAAGCTACTAATAGTTAATTAAAATATTTTAGCTAGCTGTGGGAAAAATGTCCTTTAGTAATAACTCCACACAAATACTTAATTAGAAATTTATTAATTATATTCGCAGCTCTATAGTCCTTGAAAAAGTCAAGTCTCAATATAATTCTAGCCCTACCGTGGCAATCGCCTATTTCTACTTCGACTTTAACGATACCGAGAAGTAGAGGCACGACAAATTTACACATTTAATAATCGAGCAGTTAGCCTAGCAGTCCGCGAAAGTTCTTGCTTGTCTAGAATCACTTTTTTCTCACTGTTAACATAAGAAGCAGCAGCCTACGTAAGACGCTCTTGAGGTTGCTGTGACGGTCTTAGTGCTGACGTCACGTGTTTAGGGGCTAGTGTTTCAGCTTTGAGGATATAGGGGTTAGCTATAGTTGTCCTTCTTTTGTATTTATTGTCCTAAGAATGAGAGTACTGTCCTGATATTACTTGTCTAGAGTGTAATCGTTATATTATAATAGATCCTTAGTTAAGACTAAGTACCCTAGGTCTTAGGTTTATACTTATGTTCTGCTCTAGGCTACGTCTCACGTCTCACGCTTTTACGATTACTATAATTAAGCTTATTAGGCTTATTTAAAACTATACGCACACGTTTTTTTAATCTCTCTCTTTACTCTTAACTAATGGATTAACTCCAAATTCAGGCTACTCTTGTAGACCTACAAGTAGAGCTACAGCGCTAGCGCGACGAGATTACCTTCCTCTAAACAGTTATTACGACTCGTACCCCCTTAAAACCGAAACCCTCTCTACCCGACCCTGAAAAATTTAACAGACAAGCCCACAAGTATAATACGTAGCTCCCCTCGATTAAGGCCAAGTTATAAGTCGATAGTATAGCAATTAGCGACGCTACTGCGCAATTCTATTACGTGTACCTCAACCTCGAGAGCCACGTTCAAGTAATAGTCTTACCTCAACTCTCTTAAGCCGACGAGTCGTCTTATGACTACAATATAATACTCGACTAGCTTACGCGTGTCTACGACAACCTAAATAAGGTGCAGGAGGCAGAGGACAAGTTATACACTCTTAAGCAAGGCACTGACTCTCTCTACGCTTACATGGCCAAGTTCGAACGAGTTCTTTACGAAGCTCGTGGACAAGACTGGCCAGACGTTAATAAGATCTCCGCCTTTCGGAATAGTCTTAATACAACAATTCGCAACCGACTAGCTCAACAGCTAAACCTGCCTCGCCGATATTCCGACTTCGTCCGAATCGTTTAGCAACTTGCTGGCCGCTCTTCTAATACTACCGCTTCCGGCCCAGCTCTCTATAATCTTAATACTCACACTAGTAACTATCAGCACGGCGAGCTAATGGACGTTAACGCTGTAACTATTGGAGTAATTAATACTACCGCCGCCCCACGCGCTCGCTTAGTCTCCCTAGAGCTTAGGCAACAATTTAGGGCTAATGGTTTGTGTGTACGATACGGACTTTTAGGCTATTAGGTCAAAGACTGCAAGTTGAGACTATATATTAATAGTACCGGCAAGGTTACTATTGCTGCTTTAGACGACAGCGCCTACGACAACGACTTAGACTCGGACGATCTAAACTATCTAAATGCTTGGCAAAGGAATATTTTTTATACTTGAGCGCTCGGGACGAGCTTTTTAGGAGGGGGGGGGTGATGTGACGGTCTTGGTGCTAACGTCACGTGTTTAGGGGCTAGTGTTTCAGCTTTGAGGATATAGGGGTTAGCTATAGCTGTCCTTCTTCTGTATTTATTGTCTTAAGAATAAGAGTACTGTCCTGATATTACCTGTCTAGAGTGCAATCGTCACAGTTGCCTTATAGTAAATATTAAATGAATTTAAGGAGACGTTTATTATTCTTAATACTTTAAACAAATATAAAAAAAGGGAAAAACTCTTACTTTTATTAAAGAACCTTACTTCCTAGGGGGCAAGAAAACTACACGTTCTTGCCACAAGCCGAAGGGAGCGAGACATCGAAGAAACTCTCGAATCATTAACCACAAGCGAAATCTGCCTCTAGAGCACCCTCGTTAATAATAATATCCGTACCTACTTTTCCGAATAACTACACAACGATCTAAAACTAAAACGGTGGCCTTTTAATGTGCGAGGAGAAATTAAAAACACTTTAATAAAAGGAGCATAAGGAATATAAGCCAAAACTTTCTCTTTTAAATATTCTTTAAAATAACTAATATAATTTAGAAGGTTTCGTTGGGTTATATACTAACTATGTTACGACCTACGATGCGCCTCGCATTCTAACCGACACGGGCTCGTAGCATCGCTGGCTATGCGACGGCGTTAAGCCTAATAGGGAAGACTTAGTGGCGAGCCTGCGACATGTGGATGAATGGCCCCCGACTACGCTAGGCCCCATTAAGAGGCTCCTTCATGTATTTATACTCGAGCTCCCTCTTACAGAGAGCTTTCCTTTTCTCCTTGTCTTTTCTTCTCGATTCTGAGCGTAGCCTTAGGTCCAAATACAAAGCTTGAGTCAACTCGCCGTATCAACCCTTGGCTAGCCGTAACAAACTAGACGTATTATGAAAATGTTTGAAAGTAGACGCTTTACGAAAAGTACTAAAGTCTTTACCGAAAACCCTAGATGAAACCTATGCTCGTATATTACTTAGTATTAATAAGGATTACTGTCAAGATACATTCCGAATCCTCCGATGGCTAGTCTATTTAGCTCGACCACTTCGTATTAAAGAGATAGTTGAAGTTATTACTATTAATATTAAATAGTCACAATTTAATCTCGAAAACCGACTTCTAGATCCTCGAGACCTATTAATTATCTACTCCAGCTTAATAACAACAATATCAGTGACGGCTAAGGGCGATAACAAAGCCTCTAATAAGACAACAGAGCTCAGGCTAACTCATTTCTTTATTAAAGAATACTTAATCTTTAATCGCATTCGAAATGGATTAGCTTTCTAATATAATATATAATTAGGAGGAGAGGAAGAAATTACATAGTCTTATTTAACGTACCTTTTTTATTTTCAAAGGGGTATACTCACCTCAGGAAATCTTAATACATTTCTACTAGCTCGGTATATAGCGGAACATTAGTGCCGTCATTTTCGAGCGATAAAGGATTCGGATCAGGCCACTAAGTTAGGCATGCAACTTTTCCAAAGAGACGCATTTATAAACTGTATTTGGCTCTAGGACTTAAACAAGCCATAGAGAGGCCCTAATATAAATAGGGACATCACAAACGTCGCCTCTCCATTATACTATACATCACATTAAGGATTATTTAAGCTAGTTATACTATTGCTTAAGAAACGGGCCGATGTGAATGCTTAAGGCGGAGAGTACGGCAATGCACTCCAAGCAGCTTCTTTAAAAGGTCACAAGGCAATTGCAGCACTTCTGATCGAGAAAGGGGCCGATGTAAATGCTAAAGGTAGATACTACGGCAATACACTCTATACAGCTTCAGCTAGAGGTCACGAGGCAATTACAGTACTTCTACTCGAGAAAGGGGCCGATGTGAATGCTTAAGGCGGAGAGTACGGCAATACACTCCAAGCAGCTTCAGCTAGAGGTCACGAGGCAATCGCAGTCCTTCCGCTTGAGAAAGGGGCCGATGTGAATACTCAAGGCGGACGTTACGGGAACGCACTCTAAGCAACTTCAGCTAGAGGTCACGAGGCAATTGCAGCACTTCTACTCGAGAAAGGGGCCGATGTAAATGCTCAAGGCGGATACTACGGCAATGCACTCTAAGCAGCTTCAGCTAGAGGCCGTGAGGCAATTGTTGCACTGCTGCTCAAGAAAGGAGCCCGGGCAAATTAGTAGCTAACAAGGGCCGATTCACGACTAATAAATTGGCGACAGACTGAATGATTCGTTGGGGAGGTTGCACATGTCCGGGGGAATAGGCAGAGTCAGCGTTTAACTTTTTTCACTACACACTCTCTCCAGACTTGCATTGCCCTTAAGGTCAACATCACGCTCTCCTATTATTTCGATAGCTTCAATATTATCTTGCGTTAAGTCTTACTCATATCCTGCTGCAATCTTATTAATAAACTTTTCAATAACTAATTAAACTTTTAAATGATATTTGCTCTTAGTTAACTTTTATTAATTTAAATTAAATTCTATTACTACGTAATAAACTTTTAAATTTACTTTATACTTACTAGATTTTAAAGCTAAGATATTTTACTTATATAATACGCTTTTAAATCTCTTCTTTTAATTTACAATTCAAAGTACTTTCCAAGTTACAAAATCAAATACTAATAATTACAATGACTTAATAATCTTTTTTTTCAAAGCTTAAATTAAATTCTAAGTAAGTTAAAATCTTGTATTAATTAATTAATTAACTAATAAACAGTTAAAATAGCCTTTATGCTCGATATTACCTCTGAGGCTTATATTAAAGAGTATTTAGACCTAAGGTTTATTATTTCGATTAAACGCCTCGCTTATGAGATTAACGGCTTTAGGCTAAGGGCGCTAACCTGAAAACTAAAAATTTTAAATAATATTTCGGCTACTTAATTCGCCTAAAAAGCAAGGAAATATACCTTGATATTAAGAAGGAAATTAGAGACTTTATTATAAAGGAAAATCTTAATAATTTCCTCATTATTATCGAATATAAGATCAGTTTGGCGATCGAGAGTGTTATTACCGCCGGAAAAAATAAATAAAAAAACGCAAGAGAGAATATATATACGGATCGGCCGTATAAGCCGGAAATACTTTAAGTATTTACCGAGGTAATAACTAAAGAAAAGGTATAAATTACCGTCCTTAAGTAAGTTAATCCTTTATTTTTTTTTAAATATAAGTATTTTTTAATTAATTAACTTAAATAATAGGCTTTAAAAAGCGAAAGAGAAGCTTTAGCTTTAGCCCTAAAAAGGCTAGTCCTTTAAGTAAGCTTAACTTTTATTATAAGATTTAATTTAATTTAACTAATATTTTTATTAGAGCTAGAGCTGACAGCTAACTTAGCTTTATATATTAAAGGGTTAATTTACGATATTTATTTCTAATGTAAGTTATTTAAATAAAAAGTTAATACTTAATTATAAACTAATTTAAATTAACGTTAAGGAGTTAACTAAGTAAATAAATTACTTAATTCAAGAATCAAATTCTAAATTCCTAGGTAATTATAAGCTTTTTTAATTTAATAATAATAATAATTGCTAATTTAAAACCCTAGAGCCGAGAGCCGCTTGTATCACTAGCTTCGACGACGTCGAACTTATATAGCCGAAGACGATTTTGAGATTTCTTAAAAGTAATACCTTATATTTTTAGATTTTTAATTTTAAGCGTTAGTATTAGTATTATATAAGAAGTATATTATAAAAAGCTTAAATTATTGATTTATAATAAATATAAAAAAGTACACTAAAGTTTAAAGTTAAAAAACTTAAATAAAAAGTATAAAATTTAACTCGAGTAAATTCTCTTAATTCTTTTATTCCAAGATAACTAATAAATTAAAGACGCTAAAATTAAGGTTTACTAGCGTAAATTATACTCGTTATAATAAAGAAATAACTAGCGTAGTTGGTTAATATTTACGACGGATTTTATAAGGCGACGTGGAGCCGCGCCCTGATTCTACCTCCTATTGCGCCCTGATTCCACCTAGGGCTAGACTCACTTCGGCTTTATAACTTTTTTAAGCGAGATATACGTTTAAAAGCCCTAATTTAGCTCATTCTAACGTATAAAAAATTATCTAAATCGGGTAATTTTGAAGAATTACTAAATCCGGGTTAGCGCCAGATCTAAATTCCACCTCATCTTTAGTATTAATCTAAGTTAACTAAATCGCGTGTAATTATAAAAAGAAAAGTACCCTTCGAATTCTAATTTAATTCTTTATAAAATAAGCTTTTTAAAAATACGCTAGCCTAGCGTTAATTTTCCCTGATTTTCTCGTGGGGTGCCAAGGCTCGGCACGCCTTGATTCCACCCCCCAGCCCGCATTCCCGCACCTTTTTTTAAACGCGTGCATTAAAAGCCCTAATTTATATAAACTTATAAGGATTCGCGCGTTTAAGAGCCCTTATTACGGCGAGTAAAAGAAAAAAAGAATTTCTCGATTCGGATTAGTAGCACTTGTTTAATCGCCGATCTGCGCCCTGATTCCGCCGCGGTAGGGCCGCGCCCTGATTCCGCGGCGTGCCCCTTTAGGGTATTAGGCATAGGCCTAGAGAAGGGGGAACTCCCTAAAACGCTACGAGCTTACCTTACGACGATCTCAGTAATCCTTATTAGGCCTGGAGAAGAGCCCTATACTCCATCGAACGACCCCCCGGCAAAACGAGCAATTTAGCTCCTAGAAAAGGGCTATATTAGTCAAGCCTCTAGGGCCTTAATTGACCCTATACCCCTAGCCCCCGATACGCTAGAGACCCTAAATACCTTATATGACAAGTACCTTATAGGGAACGAGAACCCCTTCGGTAACGCTAACCTTACCCCGGGGCAATATATTACTGAAGAGGTGTAAGGTGTTGAGTATCACGGTAGGCAAAGCTTGTAGAATTACGGTTCAGAAAATGTATTCAGAACTAATTTCTGGCCTTCTAAGAAGTCCAGAGGGGAAGCGTATATATAGAGGGGGTGTCTTATATAGGGCACTAAAGCACCGGCGTACGAGGACATACGTAGTCGTGATATGTCCTATTACTATTTAGACAAATAGAGTTTATTATACCCCCGTATTAGTATTAGTCCTTAGGCTCCTTGGCTTAGAGGAAACAAGTGCGCGTATATATAATGACTATTCCTTTTCCCTGTAGTGGCGTCCGCGACACTAAAGATCTTAACTAATTGTTATAATTTAGTGTAGGCGTTTTAGAAGGTGGCTACGCGGGAAGTAAGAACTAATTAAGGTGTAATACACAATCGCATTACCGTCGGTGGGGCTAAGTGCTTATTAGGTGATCGGGAACTAATAGTTAGGTGTAGCTAATTATCGCGATATACGTATTTAAATTACTGTGCTAAGATCGCGACACTACACCGCTATTAGTCCGTTAAACGTCGTCTAATAGCCTTATATATATTAGCGTGAAACCTATTAGAATTTCGACTTAGTATCTAAGGATAGTTTTATAATTAATAAAAGAAGTTTGTTTTTAGTTAAAGGACCCTAGTATGACTATATTAGATTTCTTACACTCGTAGAATGCGTAAATATGTGTAGAGAGTTGATTTAACTTTAGTTAAGCGGCGGGGAAGGTGCTCCTTAGTAGCGCGTTTGTGGTTAACTAATAGGTAAATGCGGTATAAATAATATAAATAGGTGTTTAGTGATTACGGCTCTACGCCCTCGCTAGGGACGTGTATATATAGCGCGTCCTAGTCACAATAATAACTCTTCTTTAGCTCCCTTATATTATATAACTGCCCTAGTACCTTTACCTCTCTTAATAAATTATTTAATTATCCTTGTTTATACTATTATTATTATAAACTTTACTTGTCTTATTAAGAACATTGCCTCCGACGACTTAACGAACTGGCCTCGGCGCGATTCCTGTGACTAGTGTTTTAAAGTAATACTAATCGATCTAACTATTTACTATATTAATGAGGAAGGCAAGAAGAATTACGATTGTTACTTTACTATAAAGAACGCTTACATCTTAATACGTACTTACTCTTATAGGCTTTTACTAATAATAACACGTTCTAACTTAGCGGAGGTGAACCGTATATTAATTATAAGGTAAATAAATTCCGCGTGCCCTTTATAAGGATGTTCGCATTATAGAGAACCTTGCCCTAAATTTCTAAATTTAGCTCTAAAATAACTAATAGCTTCCCTCTAATGACTTTACGAATAATATTAACCTTTTAGTCCTTGAGGGTGTTTAGAACTTTTCCGCTTAGCTCTTAAAGTATAATATAACCGACTTCTCCTCGCGCGTTACCTTTAAGCCTAATAAGAAGGATCTTAACTAGGTTTCCTCTCTAAAAGGTGCCCCTAAGGTAAGTCCTATTCCCTTGGCGATTCGCCGGCGGTATACTAATAGAATCCTAGGAATTCCGCAAGTTTTATAAGGGAATAGTGCGCTTAATTAGTAATATAACTAAGTTTAAAAACGCGTATATTATTACTTTCGCCTCTAAGTCCGACTAGATCCTGCACGGACTGCTGAAGGAACTCGTGGTGGAGATTCGGATGTGTCGTAAAGTTATAATAGCTATAGTAAGTTATCCGTAACCTCCTCGCAGCTAATGTATATTAATATTATATTAGAGTGGCATTGCTTTTAATAACACGACTAGAGCCATTTTAAGAGATGTTCTGTAGTACTTTACTACTTAGTAGCACTTACGGGTCGGGTTTGGTTTGCTTTAGAGTTTTCGGGGGGTTTTTTAATGATTTGTTTTTATAAAGTAAATACCTTGTGCCTTAAGTACTTTGCGATAGCGTTACGCTATTGTTTCGTAGCTAGAATAAAACTTTTCTCTACTCTTTATATTATTAATTATATATTATAACATTCTTATTCCTCGCGATTTTATTATACTTCTTATATTATTACCGAGTCTATACTAGAAGCCTTAATAAAACCCTAGAAAACCTTTGTAAGAAAATATAAGGAAAGAGTGTTTTTATTTATAAGCGGCGGTGTTTTCTTGGCCTCCCGACCTTATGTCGAGGTTTACTAGATTTCCTTATAAGTTGCCTAGAGGTTTTGCGCCTCTTTATAACCGGCATTTAACTTTTTAACTTATAGTTTTTATTATATACGTCTAGGGTTTCCTTAGTATTCTTTAAATTTGGGTATACTAGGAGCCAAGTATTATAATCTTCCGGAAAGTCCTTTTATTTAATTAAGTATTACTTAGTTTTGCTTTTTTTAATTTACTTATGCGTAAGGATACTTTTAACTTCTTACTCTTATAAGTCGTCTTTATCGCTTAGCTCCGGAAGCTCCCTGAGGGGGAAACTCCCCGGTTCGTTATTAACTCGCGCTATATATTCTTTTAGTAATAAGACGTGGAATATTAGATGTAGTCTTTTATATAAGCTTAGTAACTTTAGGGTATACGCCGTATTACTTACACATTTAATAATCTAGAATAAATTAATGTATTTTAGCAATAGCTTTTTAGTCTTTAACTATATGTTTTTAGTGTTTAATATTACTTATTGTTTAATTTGGAAGTGCTTTTTTAAGTGTCAAGTATTATAATATACTTCCCGACTCTATTACACACGACTCTAAGCTTCCGCAAGTTTAGCCTTTTGTTTATTTAGTAACTTTATTTTGTCTTAAGTAGCTAGTATATTTCCTCTTTAAATCCTATCCTTAGGGTTTTATAGTATTACTAGTTTATAACCGTAACATATATAAAAAGGAGTTATTTATAAGGACTAATATAAAGAATTATTATACGTAAACTCCGCGAATAATAGTTTAGTTGCTTAATTCTTCTAAGATGTTTCGTAAAAGGCGCGGAGGTATATTTTTAGATTTTGATTCTAACGTTTTATTTAACTATTAGTTTGTAGATAATAAGTAGAACTTAGTCTTTGCTTTATATATATATAAAAGTAAAGTATAAACTAGAATTTACTAATAAACACTGTACTTTTATTAAATATAATGCCCTAGGGTATATTAAAAAAGGAAAACACTCTCTTAAAGAGTAGTTCCGCAAGTTCGGGAGTATTAATCGTTTTGCGGCATGTTAAGTACTGGGCTATCTTCGAATATCAGTTAATAACTACTAATATATAATCAAGATCTAGGCTATTATATAGGTTTTTATAGGGCGGCAACCCTATAATAAAATCTATTAAAATCTCAGACTAAGGCCACGAAGGCCTCGGGAGACTTACTAAAAGTCTATACGGTGTATATCGTTTCGATTTAATCTTTTAACAAACATTATATTCTTTAAGATATATTCTAATGTCGTCTTTTATTTTCTCTTAAAAGTAGGTTTTATAGAGGAGCTACGAGGTCTTCGTAATACCGTAGTGCCTTACTAACGGGTTATTATAATAAAGTTTTATAATTTCTATTCTTAATATTAAATTATTTGGAATATAGAATCAATTGTCTTATTAAAGAAGCCTTAATATGTCTAGATTCCACTAATTATCTTATTAAGACCTATGTTTACCTACTATATTTATTATATTTCTATAGCTTTTATTATTATACTAAGTGAGGATGATTAAGTCCTATAGCGGTTCCGTTATTAGGGCTAGAGTAGTCTATCTTCTTATTACTACTCTTATCTATAATATTAGGATTAGATGTTTATAACTATTAATCCCTGTGACAAGCGGCTAGCCTTCGCTCCTTATATATAATAATGTCTTTATAAATAGAGGCATTACCTTAAGGACGTTGTCTAGAGGACTAGGTTTTACATGCCTAGTTTCTAGAATTCTCTTCTAGGTCGCCCGCACCGGTTCTATTAACACCGGGTTTAGCCTTCTATTAATAAGATCTTTAGTAATAATAGACATGTGTCTTATTATTGTTTTATAATCCCTGTCTAGGAATACTTTAGTGTCGGCTCCTTAACTACGTAAAGTACTTATAAAAGCTCCTTTTAGTTTATTCTAAAATGTTAGTAGCCAAGCGATATTAATAAGGCCTTTAAATTCCCGATAATTTAGTCTCTTACTAAGTTTATCCACGGGGTTTACGGCCCCCTTATAGTAATAGATTTCAAAGTTATAAGTAGCAAGATATATTGCTTACTGTGCTTGTCGACTCTTTAAATACTTTACTATTATAAAGTAGCGGAGGTTATTATAGTCTGTAAGTATTTTAATAGTGTGTAAACTACTCTTAAGGTAATGTCTCTACTTTTTAAAACACTCTACGATAATTAGTAGCTCTCTATTATAAGTAGTATAGTTCCGCTCGACACTAGTCATCTTACGGGACTAATACGCCACAGGCTTCTAGTGTTACCTAGATCTTTCTAACGAAGTATTAGCTTGCTAGGAGATAGCACTAGCGATTGTAAACCTAGATGTATTAGTTTTAAGCCGTATATACTTTGTAAGGTTAAAGTGTATTATAACTGGTGTACTAGTAAAAGCTGTTTTTAAATTAATAAAGCTTTTCTTAGCTATATTAGAAAACATAAAAGGTCCTTTCTTGACTTTGTTCTTTATGTCCTGGAGAGCCCCCGTTAAGCTTACGGCTATCTTGGAGTACCTTAGTATAAATCTGTAATAGAAATTCGTAAAGCCTAGAAAAACTTAAATATCCTTATAAGACTCTAGTTCTGGCTATTCTTAAATAAAACGGATTCGCTTAGGGTCCGCTTAAATCCCGGAAGGTTTAACTTTAAACCTTAGGAACTCGACTTCATTTACCTTAAACTCGCATTTACTAAGTTTAATAAAGAGCTTATGCTTACGTAGGCGTTCGAAGACGGCCCGAATATACTCACAATGTTCCTTTTTATTCTTAGAATAAATAAGGATATTATCGAGGTAGACTATCACGAAATAATTAATTAACCCCGCTAGCGCTTTATTAATATACGCCTAAAACGTAACCGGAACGTTAAATAGCCTAAAAGGCATTACTAGATATTTAAAATGTCTATATCTTGTGTAAAAGGCTGTTTTTTATTCGTGTCCTTCTTTAATCTTAATACGGTGGTATATATCCCTTAAGTCTAGTGCCGTAAAGACTACGGCTCCGCCGAGCCGATTTAACGTCTTATTAACTAATAGAAGAAAGTGGTGGTTTTTAATTATTACCTTATTTAATTTACGATAATTTATACATAACCGCAAGCCTCTATCCTTCTTTGGCACAAATAATATTAGCGCACCTACAGGACTCTTAGATAGTCGAATTTACCCCTTTTATAATATTATAATTAAATATTCCTGAAGCGCGGCAAGTTGTGACTTAGAGAGGTTATAGAGGGGGCTATACAGAGGTAGTGCTTCAGTGTTAATCGTATGTTCGAATCCGACTTATTCTTCGAGGAGGGTAGTCGGCGGATTGTCGTCACATATATTTACTAAATTTACGAGTTAGTCTAGTAACTATATTAGCTTAAGATCTTTAATCTATAACGCTAGCACCTGCGACGGGTCCCCGCCGGCGGTACGTAAACGAATATCCCACGACTGCCTTGAATATTTACAAGATCCCTATTATCTTAGGTAATCGTATTCGAATTGGGATAAAAATATAATATGCGGTAACGTTTTAAGGTCGGTATTAAGGGCCTTAGTAAACTTATTTGTTGCCACGATTTAGATTTTATTTTAAGTCGGGGCGTAGGCCTACTTCTTGAGTTTCTAGTCGTAGTACTTGGCTCCCTTGTGTTTTAAGAACTCTATTCTAAGAACTAAGTTATACCTTAAATCTTTATAACTATAAAGAATCTTTTTTAAAAGGTTCTTGAGATCTCACGGTCGTTTTGTACACTTATATTAAAGTTATAGGCGTTAGTTACCTGGAAGTGGTGCTTATTAAAGGTCACGAATTTTTAGTTATATTTAAATAAAGGGAGAAACCCTAATTTTTTAGTATTATACTTATTAAAAAAGTTATAATTTGAGTTATTATTTATTAAACTATTTAGTGACGCTTGCGTATCCGTCTCGGGCTGCTCTAGACTTGCCACGATGTGTAAGCGTCTTAGAATATCCCCTAAGCCTTTAACGCTTAAGACTTAGTATTGCCTTTTCCCGTATCCTTACTAGAGCTAAAGGGCTTTTATTCCCTGGAGCGTATAGTAACGTATACCTTCTGTTTATTTTGGAGGTTTTTCTTTATTGTCTTAAAACGTTTCTTAGCTTTAATAGCTTGAGGATTATCTTACGTTTACTTTATAAACTTAGGACACTTGCAGTCCTTAGACTAATAGCCTTCTTATTTATAAGAGTAGTAAGTAGTATTGCCTTTATTACTCTTCCTTTTATTCTTATTATTATACTTTAGTCGGGAGGAGTTTAAGGGAGCTCTACTAGTTACACGCTTCTTATTATTATGTCTAGATTACTTTTCGCGGTGTCTTTTATAACTGCCGCTAATATTATTACTACTTTGCCTACCTTTATTATTACTATTCCCCGCCTTTAGCGAGTATAAGTTTACTTCTTAGGTCCTTTTAATAGAGGACTTAGTATTACTTGTTAGCTTTTTTTATTACTAGAAGGTTCTAGGCGGATTTGCGAATATATAAGAGTTAATTTGCGTAGCCGTTACGGCGTGCGTGATTACTTCGCGGAGGTTAATAATAATATTTTCATTAGTTATTTTATTATTATAATCCTTAATTAAAGTAATAAATTGTCAGTATATAGCCTATACAGACTCGCCTTATTATTAACGGAATCGCTTAATGTTTTTCGTTACTTTTACACTCTAAGTCTCTTTAGAGGTATAAAGCCCTTTTAAGAACTCGATAAAGTGGTTTTAAACAAGCGGAATTCCTTTAGGTTTACTTATGGTTTACTTTGTATTACCCTAATAGGTTAATAAATCGCCCTTTATATTTGTTATTACGACGCGCACTTAATTAGTATACGTATTATAATTATATAAGCGAGCTTTAAAGATTTCTTTTTAAGTATTCTTTTAATTACGTAGGCTTTTAAAACTCTCCCCCTTATATTTTTTAGGGATTATAATTATAAAGTATTTTTTATAATCACGCTTATTTTTCGCCTAGCTTACGTTATATTTTAGTAAGATATGCGCATTAGGGTCTAAGTAGATAAGTAATATCATACTAAGCCTATAAGCTACGCTATTTGCTATAAGCAAAGCGGCGGCTGCCTAAGAGTTAACCGAGGGAAGGGGAAACTCAGGCTCTATAACACCTTAACGTGAGGTCGGGTATTGTAAACCTAGTATATTAGTCCCTATTATTAGGTTAAAGCTACGCTCTACTAGAGGCACATTATTGTCCCTAATTAAAAACGTTACTATAAAGTCTAATATCGCGTTACGAGTTCGTAGAAGACTTGCTTCGACAGCTCGACGCTCTACTAGTATATCTGTATTAGCGACGGACACGGCCTAAAGGCGGCGAAGCCTAGTAGTACTATTCTTATAATAGGCTAGCCTAGCCTTCGCGCGCGCGTCTTGCGCCTTAGATTTAACTAGTAAACGCATTTACTCTTTGAGCTCGCGTTACTTTTAATTAATTTGTTCTTCGATAGGGATGCCTATAGCCGCAAGATTAGAATTAATATTAGGAATTAAGAAGACTATATTATTTGTCACGTAATCGAATATGTCTAAGTCCTCTTTAGTAAAGGCACAACCTTTACCTTTCTCTTCGTAAGTAAAGGCAGGTTAGCTATAAGTATAAGATAATTTTCTATTACCTTTACTATAAGGGCTTAGGGCTATTTCGCCGTTAGATATACCCTTAGTGTTTTTAATAGGAGGGGAATTATTAAATTCTATTGTTAAATATAATATATTATGAGTTATACCGCTTAAGCGAGTGTTACCCGAAGGTCTAGCGCTACCGGACATAATAAACAAAGAACCGTTACTTTACTTCTTCGTACTACCTCCCTGTGGGCAGAGAGATTAGCTTGTAAGGTGTTAAGTATTACGGTAGGCAAAGCTTATAGAATTATAGTTTAGAAAATATATTTAAAACTAATCTCTAGCCTTTTAAGAAGTTTAGAGGGGAAGCGTATATATAGAGGGGGTGTTTCGTGTAGGGCACTAAAGTACCGGCGTACGAGGACATACGTAGTTATAATATGTCCTACTACTATTTAAACAAATAAAGTTCATTGTACCCCTGTATTAACATCGGTCCTTAGGCTCCTTGGCTCAGAGGAAACAAGTGCGCGTATATATGACAAGAGGCCGTATTATAGGCTATTAAATCGATTAACAAGGAGAAAGCCGCGGGCCTAAGCGGTTGGACCCGCCCACTACTTAATATAACGTTATATACGCCTAAGAGCCCTGTACTTACAGCGCTTATATACCTAGCAAATATAATTCGACAGGGAATAGCCCCAGGCTACGACCTTTTATACGCCTCCCGACTTATAGGCCTTCAAAAGCCTAACAGGGGCGTACGCCTAATCGTTATAAGGGACTTAATTTACAAGGTAGCCCTAAAAGCAATCCTTATTACCTCTTTTAAGCCGTCAATGCTACTTCCTAATTAACTCGGGGTAAATAGTGTAGGAGGCGTAGAACTGGCGATTTTCCTTTTAGAGGAGGCTATTAACAGTCTAAACTGGCTAAATACATAGCGAATCACTTCCTTAGACTTAACTAACGCCTATAACTGAATAGGCCGCACCTCTATAGCGTCGGCAATCGCTAAATACGCCTCTACGCTATATCGAGCCGCTAAATAGGCCTATAACCAACCGTCTATTCTAGTGACAAATAGCGGCTAAACGCTAGCAAGCGCCGAAGGAGTACGCTAAGGAGACCCCTTAGCTCCCTTACTTTTCTCTTTAGTACTACGCCTTATACTAGAACACCTCCAAACCACCCTACTAAAGGCTACGATTATAGCCTATTTAGACGACATTTACGTCCTTAGCCCTGAAAAGACAGCACTCCTCCCTATAATTACAGAGGCTTTCTAGCACTCCTTAGTAGCTCTTAACCGCCGGAAGAGCACTGAACAGTCGATTGCTATGCTTCGAACCACTAGAGTTAAAGCCCTAAGGACCTTTATAGGCCCTATAACCCACCGCCGCACCTTCCTCTAGGGGAAAATCAGTACCCTAACTACAGTAGTAAATACCCTAAAGGACCTCCCTAAACAATACGCCTAACTACTCCTTAGGAGTAATATACACCTCTTACTTAGGCACCTCTAGCGCCAGCTCGACCCTAAAGGCCTACTAGACCTCTGGAAATCGGCCGACTTAGTGATTAAGGGCATTATATAGGCCTTAATCGCTAGAGAACTAAGGGACACAACCACCCTAATTCGCTAAGCACTACTCTCTATACTAGTACGAGATAGAGGCCTAGGAATACCCTAACACGCCCTACTCGCCCCAGGACTTTATAAGGCCGCTAAAGAATCTTATAGGCCTATTTTATAGGCTATATACCCTGTAACACACCCGGACCCCCCTGGACGGCCCCCACCGACAGCCCAAGAAGCCTATACTAGCGTTAACAAAAGCCTAAAAGAGAAGCTTCTCCTTACCTTACTAAAAACAGCCCTAAAAGCCAAGTTCGAAAACGCCAGCTACTTAGGGCGCCACTGGCTTAGAGTCCTGCCTACGCAAAAATACTCCCTTTTAGCGGACTTTATAGTAACTGAAGCCTTAAGGACTAGGCTCTCACCCCCC
Source organism: Leptodontidium sp. 2 PMI_412 (assembly GCA_021432625.1). Lineage (NCBI taxonomy): Eukaryota > Fungi > Ascomycota > Leotiomycetes > Helotiales > Leptodontidiaceae > Leptodontidium > Leptodontidium sp. 2 PMI_412. The sequence goes on along the minus strand of MU270626.1, from coordinate 9,795 downwards.
ACAAAAGCCCCGACTACCCCCTATACGACGTGCGGCGCCTACCCTGAAATAGGCCACGAAGACACTTGTAGAGGGGCCAAACGACGCTAGATTATACGCTATAACTAAGTTACCTATATATTTATTATAACCCCCCCCCAGCCGGGAAGACTTAAAAGTGGAATCAGAGCCGAAGCTTGTATTTATAGCGTTTATAACGTCGTTAACCCCGGAAAACAGCCGCCGGCCCGATTTCTCAGTACTCCTAGGCATTACTAAGTACTACTACGACGTTCAAATAGTGGCTATAAACAAGGACTTAGCACAGGAAGAAGCCTACGCCACACTTATAGAGGCCGTAGCCGAAAAACGCCAGAAATATAAGGACTTAGGGGCCTTTTTCTACCCCTTAATCCTCTTAGCAGGAGGCCTAATAGAGAAGGATATAGCAAAGGACTACAAAGCACTATAGGGCCTCTTAGGGGACAGTAGCGCTAAATAGCTCGACAGCTATATTACTCTAATCTTAACTCAGGCTAAAGGTGTAGCCGCGACGTCAATAATAGCCTAGCTTGCCCTACGGCTCACACCTAGCCTACCCTGCGACTCACACCAAGCCTACCCTATGGCTCACACCTAGCTCACCCTGCAACTCACACTTAGCCTACCTTATGGCTCACACTTAGCCTACCCTATGGCTCACACTTAGCCTACCCTGCGACTCACACCAAGCCTACCCTATGGCTCACACCTAGCCTACCCTATAGCTCACACCTAGCCTACCCTACGACTCACACCTAGCCTACCCGGCGACTCACACCAAGCCTACCTTATAGCTCACGCCTAGCCTACCCTACGGCTCACGCCTAGTCTACCCTGAGGCTCACACTTGGCCTACCCTGAGGCTCACACCTGGCCTACCCTATGGCTCACACCTGGCCTACCTTAAAGCGCACACCTGGCCTACCCTAAGGCTCACACCTGGCTTACCCTGTGGCTTACACCTGGCCTACCCTTTGGCTCACACCTGGCCTACCCTCTAGCTCACACCTAGCCTACCCTAAGGCTCACACCTGGCTTACCCTGTGGCTTACACCTGGCCTACCTCAAGGCTTACATTTTACTTACTTTAACCTTACTTTTCTACCTATAATATACCTTATATATATAATTATACGAGAGATAAAGAGAGAAAAAAACACTTATAATAAGTTAGCGTTATTAAAAACAAATATAACCCAAACCTTAAACCTTAACCTAAAGAAGGACAGCTGTAGCTGACTCCTATATCCTTAAAGCTGAAACACTAGCCCTTAAACACGTGACGTCAGCACCAAGACCGTCACACCTAATAAAACTTAGTTTTATACCTTGCCTCTTAGTTTTATACAAGTAATATTTATATAAGCTACGGGGTTAAGTACTTAATATATTTAAGGTAGCTTTCCCTCTTATACAAAAGGGACACACAGAATATACTTAATCAAACTTCACTTATTATATTCTTTGTCACCTTAATATTAGGTATCAAACCTTAGTTAGATACCAACATTAAGCGAGTATAAAAATAAATAAATATTATTACTTTTTTATAATAGTATAAATTCTTAAAATATTTATTATTATTAATTATAGTAAAGGATTAAGATTAATCGTAATACTAATTTATAATAAACTTTAAGAATTATAAAAATATTTATTATATTTAAAGCTTAAATTTATTATAACTAAGAGTTATAAGTAATTAAAATAACATATACAAAGCTTTAATAATCTAATAATATTTATTTCCTTTCGTACTTAATACTACTTTCACCTTAATCACAAGTTATTTACTATAATTAATTATAATTCACTCTTATAGCGAACTAAATCTCTTATTATAACTTATTATAATCCTTAATTAACCTCGCTATTAAAACTACACGTCGTAATAATCTTAATTGGAATTGTAACTCAATTTATTCTTTAATAACAACTATTACCACATAATTATTAATTTTAGGAAATAATACTAGTAATAGCAATTAATCAAATTAATCTTTACTTTTTTACTTACGATTTCAAGTATTTATTACGACAACTACTAGTATAATTTTAATACAGTAATGATTTTAATAAGATACGGCCCGTGCGACCCTTATTAATGCGACTAATTAGCGTCGCCTATTATTATAAATACGGCTAATTAGAAAAGCGTTACTATATAATACGTATGTAGCTAAGCCGGGACTCCCGCCACTACCTCAACTAATCAGCAAAAGCGTTACTATATAATACGCGGGTAAATACTATTAGGGCTGTTGTGATTGGTATGCTCTCCCGGAGGGTGTTTTTCGGCGGATTTAGCGTGCCATTGGGGACGTATGAAGTTGAGAGAGACCTTGGAGATCTCAAGTATATGCTTAACGACTCCAAAGAAGAAACGGTGATTCACCTCGTTCGAAAAGGCGAGCCATCAACACCTGGAAACTCTTCCCGCGCTGGCAATTTCCCCGGCATCTCGTTGCGAACCCATGCGCCTCACAAAGCCTCTCACAAAGGAAAAGCATATAAAGTTCTTGGGGCTCTTGGGCCTAGAGTCCAAGCTTGAACCTGCCGGATTTGGGCTCTCAAAGCTCATCGGATTAATACGACACTTGGGTGTAAGAACCACTCAGGGGAGGCGGTTTTGGGATGCAAAGTGGTAGATCCATGGGATCCACGGATCGTCCAATGTTGAGGGGAGCATTGGAGGGTGGGCAACCCAGCCCGATCACGTGATGATATCCCGAAGGATAAAAAGGTGTCTTACTCTAGCTAGATTCTCTTATAACGAACAACTCAATCCATATAATCACTCATAAACCACTCGTTCAACAAACGTGAACCGCCAAAGTGCAGTAATCGACATCAGAGAAAGTGCAACAGCAGGTCGTGTTGGGTGAAATAAAACGGCCTGCATACGAGTTGTTGCGATTAGACGGTAATTAGGCATCTGATCGGTATTTTGGTACATTTCCAGAACCCAAGTAGCAAACATCTTTTCGCTAGGGGAGTACTGCCCTTTTATCATGTAGATGGAGATGATTATGATTATGATTGTTGATTGACGAATGAGGAAGGAGTTTTTGTTACTCGTGTCATGAGCTGGTGGATATAAGATATCCAAATTGGGTTTGCAGTTCAGTGAATATAGTATTTAATCCAACCCATGTATATAACAAGTATTGAATAGGGTCTAATCCGAGTCCTTAATCACCCAATCGAAAGCAACAACCTCCGCAACCTGCACCGGCTCCCCATGCTCAGTATGAAAAAACGGGCTTCTCTCAACAGTCAACTCCTTCCCCTTATGATCTCCAATCTTCGGCACAACCCCCACGAAAACTAGCCAATACACCACCGCACTCAACATAAGAATCACCCCAATAAGCGGCACCAAGTACCAGGGGTATTTCTGCAACCCCCTGAACTCCCCGCTCGGGGGAACCCATAGGGTAATTATCGGGAAGAGGTTTGCGATGACGAATAGGAAGGCGCATATGATGGAGAGGATGCCGTTGGAGGGCGACTTGAGGTGCCAATGGGTTTTTGAAGACCAGAAGCGGAGGACGAGGAGCCCGATACCGATTATGACCGCCATGAAGGCGTCGATTGTGTAGCTGTAGATACCGAAGACAATCGTGTATGCGGTAACCGGCGAAGTGACTCCCCAAGTACAGAAGATAATCAGGAGGGAGAAGAACCAATGTACGAGTAGGGCTCCCAAAGGAGTTTTCTCATGCCACACCTCTTCTGGTGCTCTTCCAAAGGATTTTTGACCGTGGGGCGAGGAAGCACGGCGGCGGAAACAGGAGGTTAGGCGGGAGAGGGCGTCGTAGTTTCGGGCGATGAGCTTGCTGAAGGGGAGGATGCCTTCTTTGGCTATTTCTTGCTTGACGCGAGCCGCGGTGTAGGTGCTGACGATGACGTTCCCGAGACTAGAGAAGGCCATGAAGGCGTTTAGGATTTGGGCCGAGTGGGCCTTGCCGTAGGGGGAGACTCGTCCCAGGGTGAGGAGGATGAATTGTTCGGCTACGTTCCCGTTTACTTGTAATGCCGCCGGAACGACTATCATGTAGGCGATGTTGACGAGCATGTAGGAGACGCAGACCGTGGAGACGGCGAGGAGGGTTGCGGAGCGGAAGATCTTTCGGGGATTTTTGACTTCGCCCAAAACGTAATTTGCTTGATTAAACCTTTGGGGTCCTGTCAGCATTTCCTTGAGGATGATTGAGGGTGTGAGAATGACTTACCCCCCAAATGTAAACACTATACTCAAATATGCCTCCGCGTACCCATACGCTTCCGTCTGCGCATTCTTAAAACTCTTACTCGGCGCCAGGTTATCTGACGCTGGCGGGGGTGTATTGAAGACCTTCCCCCCAATACTCACGAATCCAAGAATGATAATCATAAGCAGCATCAACAACTTGAAAAATGCAAACGTATTATTAACCATAATGCCCGCACGTCTCCAAATCCCATGCAGGAGACAGACTCCAGTCATGGTGGCAACGGCGATACCCCTAACCATATTTGATACGCTCTTTGAAGGAGTTCCATCGTACACGTTGTCCCCTGAAGCAGTTACAACGTGAGAAGCGAATGAGAGTGCATTTGCTGCCGCGTTGCCGATCAACACGAATGTGATTCCGTAAACGCAGCTAGCGAAGAACTTTGGGGTTTTGAGCAGGTAGTTGAGGTAGTTAAATTCACCGCCGGAGCGAGGCGTGAAGACTTTTGTATCGGATGAGGACAAAGACCAGCGTGGGATGGTCAGACCATATTCAATGAAGACGAAGGTTCCGGCGAGGGTAGCGATGGACCCGAGGAGCCAGAATATGAGTGCAAAACCGACAGAGTGAGTGTCGTACATTATACTGGAAGGGGTGTCGAAGATGCCGGTACCTTGAGGAATTGTTAGCTGGAGTTATTGATGAGGGTGGTTCAAGGGAGGGGAGCAAACTAACCGATCATTTTGTTAATGATGATGCAGAAGACTGAGATGTAGCCCAACTGGTATGGCCTTGCTGGTGTTTTTGTGACAACTTTGGAGGAGTCGTTCTCGGCATCTTCGATGATGGCCAGGTCATCTTCGTCGAGCCCAATTATGCTATCGCCATCCTGTAATTGTACATTGACATCGTATTGATCTGGGTCCATTGTGTCTCCGACTTGATATTCAGCTAGACACTCACTCCTATGGTGCTTGTGGTATTCTAACACGGAGAGATGAAATAGGCTTTTTCCACTTTCAACGATCTCACGAGGCAGGCGGTTCACGACGAGGGTCTTAAGTCAACTCGGAAGTACTAAAAGTGCATCCTGCTGTGACAAAGCAACGGTCTGCCCTGCCATATGTCAGTGTGACTGACTCCCTCGAAGTTCTCGAAGCTCGGAAGCTCTTGGCCTTCACTGCAGCAGGGCGCAAGGCAGATTGTGCACAGCCTTGTCTACCTGACAGCCCTGTTTCCCCCGTCCGAAAGGGTGTGCACTAGTCTTGGTGAAGCCTCATACATGCTGCCGCCTTGATGTTGATTGGCGACGAAGAAATATACCGCAAAAGAGGCGTTCTTGGGGGGCTTCTGATACCCTGTTCTGAATTCTGGTGGAGGCTGGCTGAACCAGCCAGTGATTCTTCCCTAAAGCGGCATGAATGTGGGGTTCGCACCGGGCCACTGAACACTCGCAAATTCTGCGCACTAATGTATGTGATGTGTATGCAACGGAATATTGAATTTTTGGCTTTCTTTCTCTGCAGCACAGTTCCGCTCTAGGAAGCGCCACATGTTGCAATGCATAGCACAGCCTCACAGCCTTGTTCTTTGCCGGTGAGACAAGTCAGAAGGGCAGTCAAGCGACACTCTTGGTCTCTCTCTTACAGTAGTCTCGTTCGCCCCCCTCATCGGAGTCCTTCCGTGGACAAGAAGCAGAGACCATCTATCTGACTTTCCCCCCTCTCCAACCTTCAGATTTCATGTAAATCACATTTTAGTTTGCACGTCCTTCCTTCTCTGCTACACATGCGCTGGGACAACCCGGCAACCAGGAAGTAGATATGAGCATCGGGGTCGGATTTGGCGATCTGGTGAAGTTTGTCGAAATCGCGGCGAAGACGTACAAGTATGGTTTTAGCAAGGCGCAAAGAGCTCGTAAGTACCGACCTCCCAAGCGCTTGGATGTGTTGCGAGCCACATATCAAGGCGTATATCTTCCTATTAGGATGAAATGCTAACGCATAACCAACAGATACACTCTACAATGAGTTTGGCGACAACGTTAAAGGTCTAGCGACCAACCTCGACGACCTCCACAAGATCGTTGGCTACCTGGGGGAGGGTGGCGGTCGGTTCTTAGACTCGTCCTATGTGAACTCGCTCGTCGACATCATTGGCGACTATGGAAGAACTCTCCAGGACTGCGATAAGTTCCTGAAGGACAAAGAGCGCTTCAGTTGGCAGGGAGACTTCGTCATGAACATCGTTTGGAACTTCTCCATCGCATCAGAAGTTCAAACATTGAAAGATCGAATCGCCTTTCTCAACATCAAGGTTATGACAGTTCTGAAGACGCTTGATTTGCGTATGGCGAACCAGCTCCATATAAATGTCTTCCGGATTCATCAAGATCTGGCCTGGAGGATTGATGGGGCGCAGGATAGTATCATCCAGGCTGTTCAGGCTGAAGGAAGTCGTCTTCTGGACTATATGAGGAGCCAGAATGAAACTCCTGCCGTTGCACCAAGTTCAAGGCTCTCGTCAAACACTTTCAACATTCCTCTTTCACTACAAGGGGGTTTTGAACAGCAGTTGCAGGGCTCTAGTTTTGACGCTGATCCAGATCAGTTTCCTCTTGTGCTTGGTTTGGATGCTGTTATTTATCATATCTACACTGCCGATACTATCGCAGCAGACAGTAAAGCGATGAAGTGCGAACGTCAATGGCTAGCCGTCGCAAAAGCACGCTGGATGCTTTCCCGAGTGAAATCCGGACAGGAATACAAGGACGCTTGCTCGCTGCGAGCATCCAACAACTTCGAGAGGCAAATAAACGATTTGGGCATCACAGTCGCCAGCTACGTCAAGCGTCTTGAGATGGAGATCTCGGAAGTGGCGAAGGGCTCAGCCGTGAACTCTATCACTCCGGACGACGAGACGATTCTGGAGACTTTCAGGGAAAGCCCTGAAATGTGGTTCCCATTGAGGGAAGACGCCGGGCCGACACCTACCTGGGAACTTGAATACAGCGAGAACATCATGGATGCCACTCTACGTGGACCCTACCGCGGTTTCACCCAGTCCCTTCACCTTTTCAAACTCACGGATGTGGATCTCAAGCTCGTAATTACGGATACACCCGAAACCAGCCCTAACTCCAGGCCTTCAAACTTGAGAGCACAACAAACAAACAACATTATCAGTGTGGACATTAGGCGCTCGCGCTTCATCCCTTTGTATGCCGCATCCACTACACCCAGCCGCGGCGCACTGAACATAACCTTCCAAGGCGACCGTTTCGCCTCCGGCTCCAGCGCACTTGTCTTTAACAAACGCACCGAACTGTTCAAATTCCAACATGCAATTACTGGATACCAAGTCGTTCATGAATCTCTCGACATCAGAATTACTACCTACGCTGCAGCGCGAATGATAGGTGGCAGCCAGAGCGAGTACTCCGGACGGCTTCAACTCTGGCGTGCGAAGAGGCCACAGAACTCAACTACCAAGGAAAAGGAAAATGGGTCTTCTGCTCCTACTTCCCTATCTTCCACTTCCGCAGGCCCTGCCGCTATAATCCTGCCAGAGGAATTGCCTGGATCACCAGTTGCTACTTCTCCCCTCTCGAGCTCCCCAAGGTCGCCTCAAGACAGTAACAGAAACTCTCTTTTCTCGCTTCCTTCTCGCCCCTCGAACCGCAATAGTAGCTTCACTACTGCTTCCCAAACGACGCGGGACTCTCGGCGGGATTCGAACTTCGGGTCCGTAAGAAGACGAGATTCGACCTGGACAACCAACAGCACCGCTCCCTCCGCCACAGCCACCACAGCCGTCTCACTAACTGAAAGCGGCGCCACATACACCAGAACTGTTGTGAATCCTGCCGACGGTACAATCGGTCTTATCCTCGAGCCGCCACGCCCCTCTCTCCTCGTACTCCTCCTCCAAAAAGTCACCAAGAGAGGGGATGTGAGTTACTCAACCCTAGCAGTCGAGATCGATGAGACTACAATCATTAACCCCTCCGCGTGCAAATGCCGCAAAGATCCCAATAATTGTCTTCGCGTCGTCATCCAACGTTCCGGCTCCGGAGCTGCATTGACGAGCATTAGGCAAGATGCTGGCACGGATCTCGAGGCGTGGAACCTCGCTGCGTTCGGGGCTGCGCAGAGGAAGGTGCTAGAGAAGGAACAGAATCGTGGTGGAAGTGGAGGTGCGAAGGAGAGATTAGCGTGGATGGCGGTGGATTTTATTGGGATTGAGGAGAAAAAGGCTTTTGAGAAGGTGTTTGAAGATGTTAAGGTGTTGTTGGCGAAGGAGAGAGCGGCGTATAATGGGACTATAACAAGGTTGCGGAATTGAGGGTAGTTTGTGGTGCGTACTGTAGGATGTTGGAAGGAGTTTGGGGTTTGAGGGGGTTTGTAGGATTAGGGATGTGATGGGACGATACCAGGCGTTATTCTTTATTCTCAATTATGACGAGACGTATTCAAAGTCGAGGAATTATATATAGCGTTGTATTATAGCAACCACGACGTATTTTGTTTGAAATTCTTAAAATGTTCAATCTCGCGACAAGTTTTCGTCGGAGTAATTCGCTATCTGCTTGCGTTCTAGCGAATCAAGATAATATACGAAATCTCCTTTTTATATTTATTTCTCTTATATATATTCTTATAATATTTAAATTACTTTTAAGAGTATCCCGAAGCGTAATAGTATTAAGTTCTATACTAAGTATATTAATATTAAGAACATTAATATTAAGGGAATTAATAAGCGGTATTAAAGAAAAGGCAAACGATATATTAGCGTCTTTAATAAGATATTACTTAACTAAAGAGAGGCAATTTTCGGTTTAACTTAATGATTAAGAAGTAAAGGTCTAAAGAAGAGGAGTTAATTATTTCTTCGATTTTAAACCAAAAAAGGAAAAGGAAGCGAAGACTTTATTAACTTCGTAATTAATATAAGTTTTTTAATACTATTTATTAAAACGATGCTTAATATAGGCCTTCTTTATAAAAAGCTAGTTTCGTAATAACTACTTCTAAAATAATTCGAGGCGAGGAATATTTATTATCTATTTAAATGAGTTAAAAAGAGTTATAAATAATATAATACTTACTTTATAAAAAAGCACTTGATTTTAGAGCCACTTAGTTAGTCAAACCATCCTTCGCTTAAAGCCTTATCTAAAGACATTTAACATTTATTAAGGCCATAGGTAGTTATTAATAGCTATCAATATCGCTTATCAGCCAATCGAAATAGACGCTAGATTTAGCAATCAGCTGCTATTTTACTAGTAGCAGTTTATAGTATTTAAGTTCAAAAAGTAATATAGCGAATTAATAATATTCTCTTTAAAATAGTATATTATAGTTAAGAAGATAAAGGATAGATTTTATAAAGCAATACGACTTAAAGGCCATAGCGAGGATTTATGGGTTAGACTTTTATAAAAAAAAAAAAAAAAAGAGATTTCCTTTAGGAGTGTTACGACCTACGATGCGCCTCGTATTCTAACCGACACGGGCTCGTAGCATCGCTGGCTATGCGACGGCGCTAAGCC
>MU270625.1:0-51905 GCA_021432625.1 Leptodontidium sp. 2 PMI_412 | reverse complement strand
GTACTGGGAAGAAGCCTAGGGGTCGGAAACCAAACACAATTAAAGGGAAAGAGGCTACACAGCAAGAGCCTATGGTTATGGCCGCATCTCAAAGACTAATTCGCACCAAGAGACCAACACAAAAGGCGATTGAGATCCCTAGCGACACAGAGCAAGAGAGTAGCAGTGATATTGAGAGCATAGTAGAGTCAGATTTGTCTGCTGATTCCGATTCTGACGTTAATTTAACTGATAATAGTGGTGGTGGGCCTGTAGATTACGATGATTACAATTGAGGGGTGTCAAAGTTGGTGGTTGGATATGGGATTACATAAGCGAGTGCACCTAAAGTCTTGCTTACTTTAATTAATTATAATACACAACATGAATTAAATGACGTTATCTAAGTTATAATTAATGTAGAATTTTATTCTGGATCTAATAGTCTATCCCCGAAGTTAATTGCATTAGTAGTAAAAAAGTTATTCCTTGATTAAGACGGTATTTGCCGTGTCCAAGTTGCTGATATGTCCAAGTTGCTGATACCGACCTGTTGGTACAGGTCGGTAATATTTCAAAAAAATCAGGAAACCGACGAGTAATCCGAAGTCTAAAATAGCTTTCCTGCTGCCTCTCTAGACTCTACGCAAGCCCAAAAAAAGTATTCTTTCGAGTACATTCTAACTTTGTACTCTTGTATTTACATGAAATCTACGTACTAAGTATTTATTCTCAAATTTGTTGTGGGGTACGGCACTGCACCGAGTATTTTACATTGCTGATTGGGTTGGGTTAAGAATCGATCCTCCTCCAGTAAATCTGCGGGCACTTGATGGATTACAAAACCCCGAGCTAAAGCACGAGGAGACCCGACTATTACTTTTGTTTTGTTGTGTTTTTGCCTTCCTCGTCTTTTATTACACTACGCAAATGGAAACCTACCCTCCTACTTACGTGTCAAACAAACCGACGGATGATGGAGTTAAAAAAAGGTTAGTAGACGAACTCTTTGATGGCGAAGTGAATAAGTCTTCAACAACAAGAACGCAATGCAGCCCCATATGCATTACGTATTATGCAGTACCAGAAGCTAGAGTCCTTTGATGATTACCCAAGGTATGTAGGTAAAAACGTGGTTTACTTATGATTGATATCACAGAGGAACAAAGTACCTTAGCAGGGCCGCGAAACGTTCAACTCGTTATTTGTCTTTTTCTGTAGTCTTCCGGCCATTTGTTTATCTGTCTTCCTCCCTCCTCAAGCAGACTCGCCTCGCCAAAATGAGCAGTCCCGTCACGTCACGTCACCATGCTAAACTTTTTATCGTCCCTGTTTTTCGTCTATACTACAAGAATACCCAATCATCATACACATCCCTCGAAAGCCGCGTAGCGGGTTAGACAAAAGCTCAATCTACCGACCCTTGGTGCTCTTCTTCCTCCGTACAGCTTTACCGTTGCCGTTTGGTGCGGTGGTCTTGACTTTCTCGAGGACCTCGAAGTCTTCTGCGCCAGAGGAGCTGGATGGGGCTTCGTCTTCTTCGATGTCCGAATCGGAGTCGGTGGATGGTTTGGAGAGGAAGCGAGACATGGCTTTGTTGATGATCCAGATTGGGACGCGGACGAGAGCGGTGTCTTTGATGGTTGGCTGGGCGAGTTCGTTGGGCTGGTGGAACATGTTAATAGGGAGATGCGGATGTATTAAAAAGGAGCACCTACGTCGAGGAGGAATTCTTGGGTTTCACCATCCTCGTTGGCTTGTTCGAGGTACACGTTGCCAACTGAGTCAACAACCAAGATCTTGCCGTTCTCAGCGACAACACGCTTTCTTGGTCCGGTTGAACCACTGGGAGGGGTAGCTGCTGGAGAAGCACGGGCGGCTTTGATACCCTTGGTCTTCTTCTCAGACTTCTCCTTCTTGGAGTCCTTCTCTTGCATTCTTCGCATTCGGCGGTTCATGGCCTGGCCTGCAGATGGGTCGGAGTTATCCTCTCCAGCAGTTGGAGGTGTAGCAGTCCCATCCAAGCCAGGGATGTTGAGATTGTCGCCCCAAGCAGCATGGCGTGCGAACTTGATGTATCTGCCGACGAATTCCTGCTGTCTCTTCCAGCTCATGTACAGCGCAAGCCAATGTCCACCACCTCCAACGAAGATGAAAAGCCCAGCAAGGACCGAACCAAGACCAGGACGGAATCGTGCGTAGTAGTATCCAGTACCCTTCCACTTGGGGAAGCCATTGCTCAAGAAATGATCATAACGTTCGCGACCAGAACCACGGAGGATGTTGGTCACTATGCCCAGTCGTGCGAATCGATCACTGGCAGCTTTGGCGGTGGCTTTGATCTCTGCTTGCGTAGGTCCTTTGCTAACATGAACACCTGGTTTCTTCGACTTTGCCTTGTCCTTCCCAGTCGACTTGTTGGCAATGAATTGCTGTTTGACCTTGTCGGGATGCAGGACTCGAGACTTCTTCTTGTAGGCCTTGTTGATATCTTCTTGGTTCGCAGAGGGGGTAATGCCTAGGAAATCGTAGAAGGAGACGCCGAGACCCTCGGAAGCTTCAACTTCATCGCGCAGACGGAAGATTTCTTGATCTGGAATTGAGTTCACGAGTTAGTTCTTGACACGTTCTTGGTGGGTGGAGCAGAAGTGATGGTTGCGCAGAGGAAGGGAGGGAGGGAGGGATTACCTTCTTTGCTCCAGGCAGCGACCGACGCGGTTAAGCAGGCAAGAATGCCCACTGTGAGGACAGAAAGCCTCATGTTTGTTTGGTGGTGCGGTGATGGTGGAAAGAGAGGGGCCACACCGCTGAAGTGTCGTCGTTGTACTTCGAGTCTGGTCGAGTCTTGACTTTTTCTTCGAGAAGCCAGCGAGGCATTCCGCTCGGCTTGGACTGTGCTGCAGGGGAGCGGGCCTGGGCTTCTTGGTGGAGGGCGGCCGCACAGGGGACATGCGACGCGCTTTGCCAGATGCGGCGTCGCTAAGCCAGGGGGAAAACACTACCTCAACTCGCACTCCAGAGGAAAATACAGCTGCGCCATGCGAACTTATGAATTACCTCCATTTCTGATTCCCACTCCGTGAAAAGTAGTTGGGTTGGTAATGATTGTTGACCGATCCTTGTTATTGAATAATCCCACTCAAGTTGTCAGGTTTTTATCACATCATCAACCACGTGCACACATTGCCGTGTCTGAGGTAAGCTTTTGTCCTTGATTCTGCAATCTGAACCAATAGGCGTTTTCCAACCGACTCAAGCAAAGACCAAGATGATCTGTGTGGACCTAAATGAAGGATACAGTAGCTGGAACGCGAAAAAATGATCTGAAAAGCCCTCGCTATCCAGCTTGCCTCTAAGACCCTCCCGTGCTACAGCAGTCCTCCCTTGATCGATCCGCGAGCTTTGATGTCAGGTCCCGACTTGACGGAACGTTGATTGATGGGTTTGCCTCAAAGAAATCCGCTGGGCGGATGTGCCATTCGTGTATTTCAACAGGCCTACGCAACGAAGGTGTTAGTAGAGTTCTCCTCGAAAAGATGATTCAAGAAAGAGGCTAGCAAAAGCAAGACTCAAGACGACTTACATGACCGGCCAATCCTCGACTCGAGGATTATGCGTCAATCCGAAGACATTCCAGATCACCACATCCTCATTTTCGAGCTCATCCTTCCGCGCAATAGCATCCGCAACGCCATCCACCTCGTTCCGACTCTGCATCGTGTATCTGCCCCCAGCATATAATTCCCTATCTTTGTATTTGGTAACCCAAACATGATGGGTGGCGAATTGTGCCCTTCTTGCCTGAATGGAAGCTGGGTCTGCAAGCAGGAGCTGTGATGCAGTAGGTGTGAACTTGTAACCGACCGGTTTACCACTGATGCGGTTCTTTTTACTAGTGTTGACCATTTTGATAGTTCGGTTGTGTTGCGGTGCTGCATCTAGCCACTGCGAGGTCTTGATCACATCTTGCCGTACCTCATACATGTTTCCGGCTGGATTGGTAGCCTCGTTCATCGGTACAGGGTGAGACTCTTCGCAGATGATGGTATTACGCGGACCATCAATTGCGGGATCAACTCGAAAGGCAAAGATGTGCTGATGGTTTTGTGCTAGGGCGCCGGGAGACACAACGTTCCCATATGCACTCGTCTTGCCGGGATCGATGTTGACAACGCTTACAATACCAGTGGCTCGCGTCTCCACTGAGATCCCACCGGACTGGTCGAACTTGTAGGCGAAGATGTACTCATAATTCGCAAGCGTGATGATGAACTGTACGACCAGCTCACGATGTCTGGTAACAATTGCCCTCTGGGTCCGCCAATTTGTGTGCTTCCAGCCGATCCCACTGTCTTGTTCATGTAAACATACTACATTCGGACTGATCTTGGCCTCTCCTTTGGAATTGATGACAACCCCATCAAAGTACTGGTTTTGTTAGCAAGTGGAAACTTGGCTGCGGGTATTGACTCACTTTAATCACTCCCAAGCAGTCGCAGCCCAGAGAGAGGTTATTTGCACAGTTTCCGGCCCCTCCGTCGCCGAAGTCAAAAGCTTGCTTCCGGTGGAACGGGAATCTGGGGTCTGCATATGGCACTGTCTTTTTCATGAGTTAGCCTACATTATTTTGGGGTCTGTGTCGGTAGGTACTTGCCATTTCGCTGACACTCAGACGATAAAGCACGCTACGGTCATCATACCAAACGTCGTGTATCGTGGCTCCCTCCCGTGGATTGAAGCCTACGCGAAATCTCCAGTTTTGCCACTCTACGAGCGAATCCTGGACAGTGTAGGAAGGCCCGCTAGGCTGAATCACACTCAGGGGCATAAGATTTTCTCTTGGTTTTTGATTACCAGTCAGTAGCTCTGGGACATATTCGGAGTCGACGCAATGCTCAAGGATATGCTTCCCATGAGTCTGATCTCTGAGTCCATCCCCGATACCACCCGTTGGCAGCTTATCGACTCGCACAATCTTTTTGGTCACAGCATCCATTACTGGAATCAAGGGAATGGGAAATGCGTAGAAGTTCGAGTCTGGATTACCGGTTTTCCGCTGCGCAAAACAAAGACCTTGGAAGTAGCGCAAGTTGGGCTCATCAAGATCAAGGCCTCCGTACGGCCATGGTTCGACAACAAGCTCAAAGTCATCGGGTATATTGAGTGCTGCAACCTCATCCTGAAAATCTTTCGACTTTTTGCATGCTTGGATCAGATTGTCAAACTCGTCCCTTGTGGCAATTTAGCATGACCCAGTAGAAGGAGGAACTTTAAGAGCTCATTCCCCAATTCGATGGAAAGAACTGGTGGAGTAGAAAAGTGCATCTTACAAGGTAAGAGTAGGTTGATGCTTGACATCCACAACCTCGTGCAAGACAACCTTCCCTTCGTCAATATCGACGACGGATTCGCAATATGACATGTTCTTGGAGCCGTCGATGAGATCAAACAAAGCCCAGCCCTGCCGGGGCAACTTCTCCGAAACATCCTGACCAGAGTGTTCACACTGGAGGAAAGCTTGCAGCTGAGCTTTAGGAGGCTCGTGGAGGAAGATCTCCCGAAACAACACCACTGTTGATGGATTTGCTCTCAGGACGACATCTCTTACGATCTCAGTCTCCTGGATAGAAAGTGCAGTCAAAGGATGAGGCGTCATTGTTAAAAACTGCTGCTTTTGCTCAACAAAGGAGAAATTATCGGTAGAAGAAGCAGCTGCAGAGGGGAATGACTTGGAGTTCTGGGTTGAATATACAATGGGAAGACTACCGAGACTAGTCCCTGAATGGCAGGTCCACCCTGCAGTGAACGGCACGAATACCTAACAGCAAGCTTCCCCGCCGAACCTTCTGATTTCTGATGCGGGAAGACTTAAAGATGATATAAAGTCAACCTATAGCAGGGTATTTCAATGCATGGTCCTTACCAATAGATTCTACTCATAAGCAACCCCCCACTGTAGCTAAATTGTATTTAGATAGCCGATAACGTCCTGAATTATACATTACGTCTGGGATTTCAAATGCATGTCATCAGTTCGTTATTGCAACTTTCTGAGCGGGGTAGCATATCCAAGCCAGCTAGATTAGGATGTGTCATCGACGTTATTCTTCTGACGATGATCTTGAGATGAGCGCAAGCTGACACTGGTGTAACTGGCATGTCATGGAGATCCATGAAACTGATGTTACTGAAACCTCCCAACGTTCCAAGGAAAATGCGAACAACTCGATCTTTACACATGGGAAATCCATGCTTCTTCCCACTTAAGTCGGTTTCTCAGATCTCGAGTCTTGTGTTGAAACCAAGACCGAGAATCGAGAACCAGGAAAGCGATGAAGGGAAGGAAATCGGAGCGAAATTCACAGCTGGGAAGGAGTAAAGACAAGCGAAAGGCCGAACTGTTCCTAGTAGGACTTCGTCTCTCGTGCCTGGTGTACTGGTTTGGTGGAGAAAGCTGTTCGTTGCAAGTGACGTCGGCTGGACACTCCATTATGGGGTTGTTGACTTCGCAACTATGCCGTATTTGGCTTGCCGCCGAACTAGCCGAAGTTGGAAATCCTGACAATCGATTCTGTACTTGTCTGTCTATTATCATTGCCTTCTACAGCGCAACCCGAATATATTAACTCGTACAACCGAAATTTATGTAATGACATCGATCGACTAACCGATCAATCAATAGTTCACTCGTTCAATCGGCCACAGATCGGAAGCTACGCTCGTATATATGTTCTCACAAATTCGCTGCCTTTCCGCAATGTCCCTTTTCGCGAAGACTTGTAATGCCCATGCTCTTTCAAAGTGACGCAGCAATAGAAAGATTAAAAGAAGGAGGAAACGATATAACAGTCTCGTTGCCTGTCATGAGTGCCGTCTTCACCAATGGCCGTTTCTTCGTTCCGCAGAAGAATCATGCTTCCACAGAAACACCTCACTTCGCCAATGCAATGCTGGTGGAGAAAGGAACAATAATGCACGTCGGAGACAGCCAAGATGTTGAAATTCAAGCCGCGAGCGCTGAAGGTGCCGCAATTCATGACCTCGGAGGCCGAATCGTTCTTCCAGGCATTGTGGATGGCCATATGCATCTGATGCTTCACGGTCAATCACTTGCCAAGGTCGATTTAGGGAATTGCCGGAGTCTGGAAGATATCAGCAGGGAACTCTCAGCGTATTGTAAAGCAAACCCCAATGCGCCTCGAGTTCTGGCACGCGGATGGCAGCAATACACAACTGGCGGCGCTGCCCTGGCGAGCATGATCGACGACATCGATCCCCGGCCCATCTTCATTGACTCCCTGGATGCTCATTCTACATGGTGCAATACCGCTGCCTTGAAGGAACTCGGGGTGGCCACAATGAGCGATCCAGCTGGTGGCAAGATCCATCGAGACTCTAGCGGACTACCGTCCGGATTGTTGAGCGAAGGTGCAACCGTCCATATCGCCTGGCCATTTTTAGCCGCAAGCCTGTCTACCGCAGACAAGATCTCAGCGTTGAGAAATGCCGTCAAGTCCTACTCTGCCCAGGGCTACACAGGTGTGGTAGAGATGGCAATGGATGACAATAGCTGGGAGGCTCTTCAACTCCTACGAGACTTAGAGCATGTACCTTTGCACATCGCTGCATACTGGCTGATCACCCCTGACCTCGATCTACAAGCCTGTCTCGCACAGGTCGACAAAGCTATTGATATGAGGAAGAAGTACAGCGTCGAGGGTTCCCCCGATTGTCATATCACCGGCATCAAGATCATCTGCGATGGTGTAGTCGACTCTTGTACCGCAGCCCTTCTCAAGCCATACTCCAACTCTCACGGTGTATCACCAGATCAACTCATGTGGGCCACGGATGTCCTCGACAAAGTCACGGAAAGAGCGAGTAACGCAGGTCTTCAAATCGCTCTCCACGCTATTGGAGATGCCGCCATCAGACAAGCAGTCGACGGTCTAGAGAAAATCGGAAGCGAGAACAAGCGACATCGCATCGAGCACTTGGAGTTGGCCTCTGCTGAAGATGCACAACGTCTCGGCAAACTGGGCATCACCGCCTCGATCCAACCAGTTCATTCTGACCCTGCCGGTTTGCGAGCTTGGCCAACACTGTTGGGCGAGCATCGCTGTGGCCGGGCTTTTCCCTACATGGAGCTGCTCGCCGGTGGAGCAACGCTTGCTCTGGGGTCAGATAGTCCCACTGCCTCCCACGTCCCTTTCAATAACTGGTATTCCGCTTCAACTCGACGTTCTGCCACCGAATTGGACTATATTCCGCCGTCAATTCTGAACAGCGCAGTGTTGCCGTTAGCGACTGCCATTCAGGCTGCAACTTCCGGTGCTGCATACTCTATATTTTCGGAAGGGAAGTTCGGTACACTAGAGAAGGGTCTGAAGGCTGACTTTGTGGTGATGGATATGGCATGGAATGCAGACCAATTGCTAGAATCTCATGTTATGCAAACATGGTTTGATGGCAAGAAGGTTTTCGATGCCTCCGTCTGAGGCATGCCAGACGGTATGTAAATGTCGCTTGCAGGTAGTATTGTAAATAAAATAAGTACACGATAGCATTGGCTCCACCAGCTAAACTTTCAACCTTTACCTTGATTCCCAGTATTCTACATAGGAAACTTCCCCGGGAATTAAAAGAAATGTATTTGGGAGTCAGTATTGCTCGGGATAGAGCGATTGTTGTATATTAAGGGTATGTTTACTTAGGGGACTAATTTCTACAATCCTCTCGCTTAAGATGCCAAACAAATGGTATAAATAAAATCTGCGCTACTAATATTCTAGAGTTAAGGGACGGTAATGCATAACAAAGGACACTGTACACCATCAAATGCGGTGATAAGTACTGGTGTGAAAGAAATTCTAGGGTCATGCGAGCGTTTGGGCAGACAAATGCCGATTACAGTGTCAGATACACAGTACTTCCGAATACTGTAGGGATGCCGCCACGCTAGTTTGGATAAGTGGGGGATATCACGAGGTCTCCATATGTCCCTCTGTTTACTCTGAAGGTGGTCACTTCAGTCTTGTTTTTGCCTCCCGAACCAAGAGATATAGCGCCTATCAAGTCAATCGTCATATGCTTGTAGGCCGCAAACTGGCCTAGTCCGAAGTGCACCACCATGTTGTTACATTTGAATTTTGCCGTACCGCACTCGTATCCATAGAGCCGAAAAACAAGCACAAGCGCATGTATAATAGATGTTTAGAATGTAAGAATGATATGCCACATCGATGGAGCTAAAATTACTTATATTTATGGTCTAATGTCGGATAGTGCGATGAGCAGATGCCTTCTTGCGGATGGTGTCGGGGAACCCTGAACAAATTTGGAGTGTCAGAACCTGTCTGTACGTGGTCGCCGTCGGTCTATCGAGTATAAGACTTGTCAAGACTACGTTCTCTCCCTCAGAAGATGGCATCTCTCATGATTCATCCTCCTCAGCCAAGTCCGACGATGTCAGAGATCCTCCTGCTATGCTATCATTAATACCTGCGGTCTTTCGACCACACCCCAACCTGAGACGACAGAACAATTGCATTTCTTCTCAAACGAATCTTCGTCAGAGGAGGGGAACTCGCTTATCTCAAAATCTCTACCATCACTCAAGTCAGCCGAGTTTTCCAGTCCTGCAGAGCTCTGGATTCTCGAGTTTCTCCTCGGCCGATTTGAGTCCTTCGCTTATCGATTCTATGTGGATGAGAGAATGTCATTGTCAACACAATGGCTACAGTCTACCCCCCTCTCGCACATGCTTTCCTAGCATGTGGGAGTGCTCTAATGTCGAAGATTAGCAGACGAAAAGCATTTGGCAGTAATTCTTCAAAGCAACGCACTCCGCACAATCTCGTTAATCTGACGACTACCCCGGGATAAATCTTGGTACTGGCAGTCCTCTTGCTTCATATATGCGAGGTACGCAGCCAAAAGTAACTTCTTGCTCGTGCTAGTTTACTACTGACATATTCTAGGGAGATAAACTGTGACATGGATGGCTCTCACGTTCTTCATCTTACCGGCGCACATATCCTAATGGATTCTGTACTGAACCGTACCCCGGATCTGGCAACAACACAACGCCATGTGCTAGAGATCTGCCTATACCATACAGCCGTATGGAGTACGTTCAACGCCCGATAAAGTTCGACCCTCTACCAGATACCTACATTTCCAAACGCCTAGCCGTGTTAGGTGATCCTCCCCAAGGGACATACCATGAACTACTAGGCGCCACCCCAGAACTTTTCAGCATCGTCGTCCACATCTCCCAACTACGACGAAGAGCACCCCTAACAACAGCCCATGATCTCTCCCAAACGACACAAATAGCCTCGTAATTAGACGTATTACACCAACGACTTTTCTCACCTGGCGGTATCCCAGATGCACCACCGGATATGCTACTCACCGCTCAACTATACTATCTCGCATGCACTTTACTCGTGCGAAAAGTGCGCGATACAAACACTTCACGTATCCGAACCGGCTGTACTATACAAGGCATTGTTGAAAGGGCTATGTTAGTCTTCGATAAACTCACGGGTTCGGCGCTGGAGAGTCCCGTGTTGCCGTGGTCGCTGGTAATCATCTCGTGTGGTGCGATGAAGGCTTCGCATGCTTTGCATCGGGCGAGACTGTGTGGGCCGTTTGAGATTTCTTTGAGGAAGGGACGGTTGGGAAGTTGCGTGAATGGATGGGCTTTGGTTTTTTGGAGGGTGCGTGGTTTGGTGGGACGGACGGTGAGTGAGAGAGCGACTGGGTTGGGAATTGGGTTGGATGCGTTGTTTTGTGATGATATTCTACGCATGATTTGTTTTTTTGAAGAATAAGCTCCCTGGAGACTCTTGAACTTAGATTTTGTCGGTGAAGTTCTACAGGACAGTTAGTAGATACAGTAAGTACAGATACCCCCAGCCCCAGTTATTTATTTACTGCTTAGTAATAAGTTACAGCATTAAGCTGTTTTCGAATCACCTATTTGCTGAATCTTCGACTTCTTGAAACTACAATTAAGTGAATCATACTTCGAGGTAATAATCAGACGATGATCTGAGGCGGACTAAAGTGGCTCCAAGTGCCTGCCCGGCTCCTGATTTGCTCTTTTCTTCAAAGCTGGGGCTGGCTAGTCTTGCCTTGTTGTCTCCAGTGATGGCCATGCACGAGTGAATGCAGGATCGAGTAGCTGCAGAACAGCGCAGAGCAATATTTCTAATACGGTAATAGTAGAGCAGAGCGGAGTTAGAGAGCAGCGGTTGGGACGAGAAGAAAGACAGCAAACAAACAGACTTAAGGCAAGGTAAGGTAAGCAGGTTTTTCGTTTTCGTCTGCACTTGGTTAAAGGTACTCAAGTCCCACCACCGGCACTTTGTTGTCTCTCTTTCTTTCCCCTTCCCTTCCTCTTTCTCTCTCTCTTTCCCTTTCCCTTCCTCTTCCTCTTTCTCCTACCTTACAACTAGTTTGTGCATCCGGGTCTGCACCACCCACCACCTTCAACTCCCCCTGCTGGTGCCAGGGTCAGATATGTTCCAGCTCATCTGACGAATCTCGACCTTTCTATTTCCAGCATTCCCATCCAATTCCACCCAGGCGGTGTCCCCTGGCATGGCCACAATCCTCAGGCACTGAGTAAGGCCGCCATCTCCTCAACAGCGCAACAGCGCAACAGCACAACAGCCGGGGCAGGGGTCGCGGGAGTGGGACAGATCGCTGGTTGAGTTGAACCTTGGCCTTCCCGTTCCCCTGAAATATTTTCCCAGGCAATCGTCAACCACACCCCCCTTGTTTGTGTCAACTCACTTCACTTCAACTCGTTTACATCTCGCCATCAGTCAACAATCCAATCTAATCCATTCCTCTCGGCCGAATCCTCACTCACACCTACGCGTCAACCGAACCACCGAAATACCGATACGAGGTCAGTAATTCATATCCTTTGGCTTCCGTTTGTCTGCTGCCTTGCATGGGGTACGAATCCAAGGAATTGCTTCTGACATAAAGTTTCAATGTTTGACAGATCTCGAAACAATCAATTCTCCCACAAAGAACTTCCACCACCTTCAACTCGAATTACCCGATTCTGCAAGAATTCACTCTGCCGACTAGAATAGCCTCGACTACTTACATAGCGCCTGTACTCCCGAGATATCTGACGTCTCGGCTCTATCATTCTTCATCAACCTACAACCTCAACACACCCACCACCCAACCACGCAATGTCGCGCATTCAGATCCCCCTCGACGTCCTCACGTCGCGTCTGAACCTCTCGGACCGCTTCGCCAGCGTGCGATCCCAATCTCTCGGCTCTAGATTCGCAAACCTCAAGCCTGTCTCCGAGTTCCTCGACTTCAAGAGACTGTCCAAGCCAGCGAACTTCACTGAGATCCAGTCAAGAGTCAACTACAACTTGGGATACTTCTCCAGCAACTATGCCGTCGTTTTCACGATGCTCAGTATCTACAGCTTGCTGACGAATCTCTGGCTGCTCTTCGACCTTATCCTCATTATCGGAGGCATCTGGGGTATTGGCAAGCTGGGAGGAGCTGACCTGGACATCGGTGTTCTGCGCGCAACCTCTTCACAACTCTACACTGGTCTCTTGGTGATCGCAGTCCCCCTCACCTTCTTCGCTGGACCATTCTCCACACTTCTCTGGCTCATCGGCGCAAGCGGAGTCAGCATTCTAGGACACGCCTCGTTCATGGACAAACCGATCGATGAGGCTTTTTCCGGGGAGGCGGTCTAGATGGTCGGCCGCGATCTCCCAAATTTGTGCCCTCATGGGGAAGACCACCAGGGGCGAAGGGGAGCAGGAGAAGGCGGCAGTGGGAGCGGGAGCAGGAATTTTGGAACGAGCCTCGCGTGGAGGAGCTCGACAGCGACGATACAGATACACAAGGCGTTGGTTTGAATTACGAGAAAATGCGATTTGCCAGCGATCCACTTCATTTCACGGGGGGCGATTTGGCCTCTTCTTCTAGGGCTAGACGGAGTTATGCTTTTGGCGATTCGGACGATTCTTCTGAAGATTCGGAGGAATCTGAGGTGGATGGGACTGATGCTTTGCAGATTGCTTTGCGGGATAAAGAGGAGGCGCTTGTTCAGTCTGCGCTTGCACGAATTCGACGTGCTCAAGAAAAAGGAAAACGAGAGGTGAAGCTTAATCAAGACGAACTGGATGCGTTGGAGAATCGTCGAAAGCGGATGCAAGCTGCGGCAACGACTAAGGCACGGAAAGGAAGCGGTTCGAGTGGTGGAAGTGACAGGGAAAAGAGGCGACGAAGCGACAGGATTTCAATCCCAATTGCAGCTGCTACAGAATCCCTCAGTCGGCCAAGCAGTCGACCTGGCAGTCGTCGAGACAAAATCACATCTAGGCGGTCCGACGAAGCACCACATCCGCCTGCAGCCTCTAACCCACCAGGAATGGTTGTTGCTGGACTTGATGGACTCACCTACGCCACCCCTCTTGGAACGTATCCATCAAACGCACTCTCCAACTCACAACCTCCAAGCCGCAATTCCCCTGCTCGTCCACGCTCAGCAACAACTCAACAACTACGAGGTCAACCCCCTCCAATCGCCTACTTCACACATCAGCAACCCCCCAACGCCCGGCATTTCTCGGATGGCGTGCGGCCAGCCTCCTCATCAAGCAACAGCTCTCGCCGTCCTCTCCCAGACGAAGCAGAGTGGCAACCCACAAATTCTCGCCGCAGTTCAGCTGCGTCTTCCCAAGGCTTCATGGTCGACCCATTCGACTACCAAGTGTCATCCAACACCTCTCCGCCAATTCCAAGCCAATACTTCCAATCCCAGTCTCAATCCCAACAACAGCCCCAGCAAGGTCGACGCAACGTCTCCAACCCAGCTGATGTCACATACTCTTCCATCCGCCGCACTCCACCTGGTTACGCTTCGCAAAACCACACTCGCCTCCCAATCTCAACTTCGGACCCAAGTCTCAGACATCGCTCGTCTCGCGGCCCGGGCTCTTTCGATAGTTCTGAGGAAGAAGACGAGAGTGACGATCTCGGGAACGGAGTACAAGTTTTCGTTGAGGAGGAGAGAGAGCCTGAGAAGGAACGAGAGAGGGATCGCGAGAAGGAGAGGGCGGTGGCTAGGAAACCTGTTGCGGGGAGGAAGAAGGGGAAGAGGTAGTGCTTGTTTGGGATTTTCGCGGTGATTGGTGGATGGATGATGGGAGCTGGGAGATTGGAGATGGGAGGCAAACGAACGAACGGATGGACTTTTGAAAAATTTGCACGTATTGCATTGCATTATAGACGATTATCTTATCTTGCTTTTAATGATATTATCTTTCTCTCTAGATCTTTTTTTTGACTGATAACCTCTTGGAGTGAAAATTGACCTGAAAGTGGTGCCAATGTCAAGTCAATACACCACATAGACAATCTGAAGGCATACAAAATCTCAAAAAAGGGACAAAAAAAAAACCCCTCGTTTCAACTACTCGGCCGTCTCAATTCAAAAAACTACTTGACTAAGGTAACTACGGTAGCTACACATCAAAAACAAAATGCGCTCTGTATCTATCTATCTCGCTAGATTGATCGATCGATTGTCTGTATTGTAGCTTGAAAATGGAGAGATGAAGATTGAGAAAATATATACCCTTCCTCCCTGCCTAATCCCTCCCTAATTCTGGTCTCGTCTGGTTTAGTTCTCGTGAGACCTGGTATCCAATATACGCCCCTACGCCCAAATAAACAAATAGAAATGCAGGAAACCTATATCCTTTCCTTCCTTTCTTCTAAGTCATCAATGTCCTGCCTTGGGAGTCTTGCAATCTTCCTTTTCCTTTCCCTTTCCCTTTCCCTTGCCCCTCCTCTCCTACTGGGCTTTATCAACTTCGAACGCCTCCCTGAGGATGTAATCGCAACCTCTGCTCTTGCTGGCTCTTCCAATCCCAACCTCGAAACCCCTCTCTCCATTCACATAAACATCTTCGCCAAACTAACCGCACCACCCACACCCCCCATGCCCCCAAGCACACTCCCCAACCCCCCAAGCGCACCCAAACTCCCACTCCCCTCAACATGCGTCCGCTCAAACTGCATGCCTCCATCCCTCCCCCTCCCAACCCCATATCCCCCACCACCACCACCCCCAGCCATGCCAAACATCTTCTCCACACCCCCCGGCAACCTAATCCCGAATTTCGCAAGCAAGCCCGTCAACGCACCGCCCGTGATCAAAGGCATGACGACAAGGATGAACACTTTCATCGGGTGCTTCTTCATGTAGTAGACCAGATCGCGGAGGAGTCGGCGCAGTTTGTGGTAGATCCGCGACATGTACCCGCTGCGCGGGGAGCGTTTGTAGGCTGAGGAGGAGGAGCGGTGAGTGTTGTTGAATCCTAAAGTATATCAGTATCAGCAAGATGTCTAGTCAGTGAAATGGCTTTGCTTTAGACATGAGCATGAGCATGAGCATGAGCATGAGCTTTCTGGGAAGGGGTTTTTTGGTTTCGGTTTCGGGTTTGGGAGAAAGGGAAGGAAGAGAGGGAAGGGAGGGAGGGATGTACCGAAGAATGAAGAGCGTGAGGAATTGTGCTTCGAGTCTCCTAATCCAAAGATACCGCTTCCGCGTGGTGAGCCCCCGTGGGTGGAGTGGCGGTGTTTACTGCTGCTTTTGCGGTGGTGATGCCCTGAGGTTGTAGAACCTATTTCGGAGACGCCGTCGAACCAGCCCATCTTGACTTGGTCTCTATTTGTTGATTTTCCAATTAATTGATTGACTCGGTTTGTAGTGAGAAAGGTTGATTGAGGTGGGGTTTGTGGTTATGTTCGTTTGACTGATATGTATGAAGGTGTCGTTATTGGTGGCTGGGTGGTTGGAGAGCTTGAGCTTGGACTGAGGATAATCAATCGATAGCCACTGAAAAGTAAGCTCTCTTTCTTATTGTCGCAAAACGCTTGCTGATCGATAGGAATAAGAATGTATCTTATGCACCGTACTAATAATGCAATTGCACACTTGCGATCGAGCT
Organism: Leptodontidium sp. 2 PMI_412; assembly: GCA_021432625.1. Classification (NCBI taxonomy): domain Eukaryota; kingdom Fungi; phylum Ascomycota; class Leotiomycetes; order Helotiales; family Leptodontidiaceae; genus Leptodontidium; species Leptodontidium sp. 2 PMI_412. Next base: position 35,907 of record MU270625.1, on the reverse strand, counting down.
CGCGAGTCAGCTGGGTCGTAGTCGCAAGTCGTCGACAGCGAGGGTTGTGTGGAGCTGTTGAAGGGAATTTGAAGTCAAGTCAAGCTTGGGATGTCAGCTCCATCTTTTACCAGCCCAGCCCCTCCAATAATTCGCGGCGGTGAGAAGCTGAAATAAGGACAGGGGTATTTCTCGTGACTTGTAAGCTAGATTGAATTGGGATGGCTTTTGACTGTGGAGAGGAGATGTGGCTTCAACTCTTAGCGTGACTATCACATGTGCACCGCCACAATCAGTGACGCACGTGAGGAAAGCTGGCTGTGGAACGACCGAGGGGTACATTTGACTCCATGCAACCCATACAACCTTTACAAAACGACCTCTCTTTGCCTCTTCACCTACCTTTCAGAGCTTCACATAGTATTGGAAGGGACTGAGGACATCTCTCAGCTCCAGGAATTCAAAAACGACCCGAGTCGAAATGGCAGGCCTTCCTGTTGACTATTGTAAGTACAGCCTCGTCAGCCTTCTGCTTGGGAACATCATATTTGGTTATGCAAGAAAGAAATATACTGATAATTACAGATGCGGCGCTGGGAATATCATCTTCAGCTACCCAGCAGCAGATTCGAGATGCGTACAAAAGGTATTATCCCTCTCTCTCCTTTTCCTCTCCTAACGAAAGTGTCTCTGAGCTTCAACTCTATCTCCAATCTCCAACTCCGAAAGCCAATGACAGAAGCTAACCTCATCCCTCCAGAGCAGCACTCAAAACACACCCCGACCGCGTAGCATCCGACTCGCCCGAACGCGCCGAACGCACCCGCAAATTCCAACTAATAAACGACGCATACTACACGCTCTCCGACGCCTCTCGGCGTTCCGACTACGACTCCGCACGTAAATACCACGGTTTCGGCTCCGGCGCCTCCACCGCCTCTACAGCCTACGATTCTGACGACGACTCCACCATCCCGGACCCAGGCGAGAACGCCAGAGCGTCCGGCGGCTTCCCCTGGAGTAGTTTCGGGTTCGGGACCAAGGCGAAGAATAAGGAGGAGGAGCAGCGGTTCGAGAACGAGCAGTTTGGAGATGTGTTTGAGGAGATGTTGAGGGAGGAGGGCATGGCCGAGAATGGGGGGACACCGACGGGGAAGTTCTGGAGTGTGGTTGGTGGATTGAGTGGGGCTGCGATGGGGTTCATTGTTGCCAATTTTGGAGGCATGGTCGCGGGTGCAGTGGCGGGGAATAGACTTGGTGCTGTAAGAGATGCGAAGGGGAAGAGTGTTTATGCTGGTATGTTAACTTGATTTTGGGTCGTTTTGAGGATTGGAGCTAATGGTGTGGTAGTTTTCCAGGAGTTACCCCAGGATGCGAAAGGGAAGCTTTTGAGCCAACTTGCAGCGAAAGTTTTCAGTCATGCGGTTGGCATTTAGGAAGCCTTAACGGGAGAATCGAGTTGATGTTCCCCATGGTTTTGAACCTACTCGGATGGGAGGCAGGAAGCGAGGGACAAGGAAACGAGATACCAGATTTGGAACGGCGTTGGGTTTGAAATATCGACACCAGGGTTAGCTTTACCCGATTGAAGAGACGTGGGAATGGGAAACCCATGCAAACAATGAACTTATTTAGGTAGATAGACGAATCATAATCAATGATCTAATACTTCACCCGAAACTGAACAGTCTCTAACAGGATCCTTTCTCAAACCGATAGTAACACCTACTAGCGATACAAGTCAGTCCCACTACCACCCACAGAAGAGTTTGGTTGTACCAAAATCAACGGATACATACCAAAATAAATTTGGCTTGGCCAGTTGTTTAGTCAGGGGGTCTCGCTTAGCTTACCGAGTTCAAGGTATCAACCGGACATCATACTTTAACTCTAGCCTCCGCAGAAAAGAGAAAAGAAAAAAAAGGGGGGGAATACGAATCTGCCGCAAGCTGCCGCAGACTAGTCCTTGCTGAACACAAAAACCAAGAAATGTCATAGTGAAATTCTGGGCTATGATGCTTGTTAGTGGAGAGATTTTGGGTGGGTTGGTTACTGTGTAGGTAGGTATGAAGTGAGCGAGGTAGATGCACTAGTTAGAAGCTACACAGATTTAATATTCGGCTTTAGAATTTTTCGGGATTGTTACTAGTTACTTCACTATTGCCTACAAAGACTTTTAACGGCAAGGGATTCAAGAGCACAGGGATGCAGATTCATTTGCGTGCTGAAAATGAATCGTGCAAAAAACTTTCGATTTTTCTTTACTTCATTCATTGCGACTGTCTAAAATCCTATCCCTCCGCCTCCTAATTGTGCCCATATGGCAGATCCTTGCAAATACTGCAGATTACTCCAGAATGTGACATGACGTTCAAGAATGCCTAGCGTTTGATGATGTTCACCTAAGCAGAGAACTCCAATCCAAGCTTATGAGCTCCGTTATCAATTGGGCAGAACTCAACCTCGAAAGAGGCCAGCTCAAGGGAGCAATGCTATGAACCGCCACATCAGCAAAGCGAGTTCCCAAAGGAAAATGCCAGGTTATTTCTAGGAGGAGCAACAGCAGGGGGCCTGCTTACTTTGACCTTGATATTATCCAAATCAAACAAAAAAGAGCCTTTGCACTCCTCTCCGGCCTCACAGTGGATATCGGTACAAGTACCGACGTCTCTCCCTGTTCCAAGAGGAATAGCCATGACACCGACGTCGTGGAAGGGGCTGACACCAGGTACACCGGGACTATCGCCGTCAACGTGGCTGAAGTTCCAGTATATGCCTTTGACTCTTTTGGCGCTGTCGTACTCTTTCGTGTACTCGAACTGGAGGATGCCCGAAGTGAGCCCGTCGCCCTTATGGAATTTTATGACAGCGCCTCTAGCCACGCCACCGGCGGGGGGCTCTACCATCTCCTCGTATCCTTCGCCGCCGTGGGGGGCAATGACGTAGACTTGAAAATCTTCACCTCCGTGCCAGGCTTTGCTGTAGTAGAAGGGGAAATCGCAGCTGAGCGGAGGGAGCAGTCAGAGAGATTGAAGACGAGGTTTTGAAGTGAAGTGTTAAGATGATGTGCTTACTTGTTCGTGAAGGTGACGGCACTGGCAATAGCTGGCGAAGCAAATCCCACGACTGTGGCAATCGCAGCGGCTATTGAGTACTTCATCCTCAAACGAGTGACAGCGGAACGAGTGACCGCGGTGTTGGAGGCGAAGAGGTGAGAGGAGAGGGGCACCGTATGCCGTGGTTCGAAAGATGAAACGTTTTAAGAGGAACAGAGAAGACGGAGGGCATGTTTCGACCTTTTACATGTTAAGAGCTGGAGCTAATATAGGTAGGCACATAGGCAGCACACCTGCTGTTGAGGACACTAATGGCATCTCTCTACTTATGTGGGGAAGGAATTAGCCGCCCTTGCCCACAGATGCCGTCTTTGGAAGGTTTGAACACTTGCCAACGGCACTCAAGTATAAGTCTGACGTCACAGACAGAATCTGCCGCTCTGTATTCTCTGTATGATAGTATGCTTGTTTTACATGGTATTTGATAGTTGAATTACTACATTACTGAATGTTGAATATCTGGCCGAATTTTCCTCGATGTCGTGTTGCTGGGACGTCGGATTAAGCGAGGTCTCAAGCGAACTACGTCAACAAAGACTTTTTGTCTCCACTTCTCCCAGATTATTGGTAAAAGAGCGGAGTGTGGCACTATACTACAATATATTTATTTGTTTGGGTCGCGTACTAGAGGGGTGAGTTGGACCATGATGCGCAATCCCGCCCCCCAAGAGTCTCGCTGTTAAGCCATTGCAGCTAATCGATTCAATTCAAGCACATTTACTTTAGCTTGTCGGCACGCCCAAAATAGTTTTGCCTCAATATATGATAGAACACAGAAGTTTCGGTAGCATATCTCGAAGACTGACATGGTCACGGGTTTAGCAACCGAGCCAGAATATAGACCGTCGACTTCGTCTCAAACCCGAGAACAAGGGCAGAAAAGCGATCCGTTCGCAAAATTCCTTACTTAGACAATCTAGACCACACGAAACGGCGAGACTCAGTGAAATAAATCTGATGGGACGATTAGATAATACCGCGTTTAATTGGTTTTGGCAAATGCCTAGTCAAGGAATCTGGCTTAGGGGCCTCTCGCTTAGGCCAGCACGCGAAGGCACTAACAGCCTTATTCAGTTATCTAAATACATATGTATCCTTTAAAGTATATCCCTGAGTGAGCTGAATCATTTGTTCTTCGTTATTTGTAATTTATTTGAAGTTTTGAGTCGAATTGAGTATGTTGCTGATAAGTGACGGTCTGGGCCACGATGCGTTATTTGTGGTTCAACGGGACCAGCGGCTCGCTCCGACGGGAAACCAAGAGCTCACCAAACGCTACATCTACGGAACTTTATCAAATTCCGTGCTAATGCCTTAATTTGACACTTAATTCTTCAAGCCGTAGAATCCGGTGATGTCATTTTCTCGAATTGTGGATCTAGGTGGTCGGCTCGCCGAACGCTGGTTTCGTTCTTAATGTTCTAGACCACAGCAAGAACCTAGTCGGGCCCAGTGACAGTATATTTTGCGAGGATTGCAAGATTGGAAGTTTTTGATGGGTCTCCGATTTGAAACTCAAGAACTTTTGCTGCGATGGAGTAGCAACCTTGTACCTGAAAGATGCTTTTGAAGTATTCAAATGGAAAAGTACTACTATACTCCCAATTTTATGTCTGAATCAGGCAATCTTTTTTAAGTGATTCAAATCTTACCGAAAATTATATTAACCCTAAGATAGAAGGGTAAAGCCTAACCCATTTCTGCATAGCTCTGACGCGAAATTCCACCTCTCCTTGACCTTTCCCTTGTTCGAATTTTCTCTTTCCCCTAGGACTATACTCATGACACATGTTGGTTTCGCCAAATCGAAAAATCTCCCTTTAAAATACATCTCTTCATCTTTCTCACTGCAGCTCTCACTCTTCTGGTGGTATGGGGAGACACTACAGTCGCCACCCCTAAACTGTACATATACCGGCTCCACCCCCCAGCTTCATCACAAGCAGTCATCACTCCTAAACCGGACATATTTCCGCTCCACCACTCAGCTCCACCACAACCAGTCGCCACTCCTAAACAGTACATATCCCCTCTCCACCCTCAGCTCCATCACAAGCAGAATCTAATCTAACGTCTACCAGTTTCTCCATCGAGACCATTTCTGCCATTGATCCCGCGTTCGAATTTGGCGTAATTCACGTAGAAGGGTTTAACTTTGAGCCCTGCATATCGGACCTCACGAATGCATCTTTTACATTCCCCTCCCTGAAGATGAAGACGAAGCATCCGTGAAAGATCATAAGTGGTTTGGAATCTGAGAGTGTTAGCTATGCGATGATAGCTTTGGGAAATGATTGTATTGGGATGACAGAGATCGGGACAGAGCGGGATCCGCCATTTCGAGGCATAGTGGCCTATTTTACTGCAGCCTCCGCAACATGACCAGGATAACGGATGACGAAGACTTTTAAAATCGACAATTTTATGTTTTTGGAGTAGCATATTTCAGCTTTTGTTTCTCACGACACAAATATACAACATTTCTCCAGCCCTTTGGAAGTGCGCCGCAGATGTGATCTGGATGGAGCCTGGGCGTTGCATGAGCACCAGGTTGTTTTCAAACATCCATGCCGCAACCTGTCCCCCCACTGGTGGCGAACAAATGGTATTGGAGTGCTACGTCTTCGAATATTCCTTAGACCATCATTTTCTTGCAAAAATCTTCTTTTTCATGAACAAGCTGTAGTGAGTCTAGCGTCTGATTTTCAGTCATGTCTCGACTCGGTCCCTTGAGGCGCTTACTTGATCGTCAATATTAAAAGCAGATCCTCTTTCCTGTTGGGATATAAAGTGAGACAATGCATTATATGGTTTGTTTAAATGAACAACAACAGAAATTTACTTGATATCTTGCAGCAACTTGCTCTTCCCCACAAGGTCCGAAGCGAGTTGCCTCATTGGCACGTTCGCCATCAGATCAAACACGCTAACTTCAACCGCCATCTCTTTTGCAATCCAATTACGCACCTCAACAGCAACCAAGCTATCTACTCCATAAGCACTCAATGGTTTGCCCGCATCGACATCACTCTCCGGCATCATCATCAACTTGGCCAAGCGTTGCACTAGAGCCGCAGTAACCAGGTCGATCGCATCCGACGCGTCTGCACAACGCGTCAATTCGTCTCGCAATGATATCGAGGAGGCAGAACCGACAGCTGCGCCCCCAGCGCGATTTCGTAGAGCAGCAAACCGGCCGTCTTGGATCCAGTACCACGCCTCACTATACTCGTTGTAGGGAAGGCCACACATGACTTGCGCGGGATGCGCGTCGTTCCCGTCCATGGCGATGGAGAGCAGCCCGTGCAAGTCGCTGTTGTGCATGACTTTCAAGCCCATAGCTTTGACGTGATCGACGTATTCATCATGCTCGGCGACGAAGCCGACGCTGAGGAGATATCCAATGTCGATGGTCATAGCAGGGAGGCCCTGCGAGCGGCGGAAGGAGGCGAAGTAATCTTGGAAAATGCTGCAATCACGAATTTGTTAGCACGGGCTCTTTATTGATTCTCCATTCGGCTCCACTTACTTTCCACATCCATAGTTACCCTGTCCACGGTGTCCCATCACTCCTGCTAGCGAGCTGAGCATGACGAAAAAGTCCATGTCTTTTGGCAATAGCTCGTGCAAGTTCCATGTCCCGTGGACTTTCGGACCAACAGTCTTTTGAACCTGCTCAGCGGTCATCTTGTCAAAAAGTGTATCCTGATGTTCTTGTCAGTGGAATTTCTTGCCCGGATAAGACTAGGTGTACATACGTCCAGCACCATGGCTCCTGTTACACATCCTTTGATAGGAGGAAGACTTTTACACTGCTCCAAGGCAGTTTCCAACGCAGCTCGATGACCAACATCACAGTCAAAAGCTAGGATCTTAACACCGTATGTCTTGCGAAGATCCGCAGCGAATTTTGCGTTCTCTGCACCAGTAGCAGCAGATCTGGAGAGAAACACCAACGACTCGGCTCCCTTCTCTGCCAGCCAGCGGGCAATTTCGCGGCATATACCACCAATGCCAGCAATGATGTAAGTAGCACCAGAGCGGACGCCAACTTGAGGCGTGCGAGGAATTGCCGGAACCATGTCTGAGTCATCCACCTTCACAATTACCTTGCCCATGTGCTTACCAGTCTGCATGTATCGGAAGGCCTTCTCCACTTCTGACAACGTGAAAATCTGGAGAGGAAAAACTGGTCTCAGTGAACCTGTTTCTATCAGCTTGGCAACATCACCCCAAAGAGCGATAGCCCGCGGTGTAGGGTTGTTTTCAAAGTCAAGCAAGTTAACACCAATGTAGCTCTTGTTATCGAGGAAGGGCTACGAGGAAGTTAGCACGAGTGCCCAGGATTTGGATTCTTCACAACAGACCTTCATATCCAGACCAGTGTTTGCAAACAGGTCAGCTTTCCCAATCTCCAAGAATCGACCGAACTTGTTCAAGCAATGCCACGAAACACGCAGGGCCTCTCCAGAAAGTGAGTTGAGAACAACATCGACACCGCAGCCGTTTGTAGCTCGCATGACCCCTTTGGCGAAGCTTGTATCTCGGCTGCTGAAAATGTGATCTTCTGGAATCGAATACGTCTCCATGATAAGCTCTTTTTTCTCATTTGGTCCAACAGTTGCGAATATTTCAGCACCAATCTGTTTCGCAAGTATGATAGCTGCCTGTCCAACACCACCCGCGGCAGCATGAATTAAAACAGTCTCGCCCTTGACAAGACCACCTGCCGTAACCAGCGCGTAGTATGCTGTCAGGAAGATCAGGGGCATAGAAGCCGCTTTCTCGAAGCTCATCTCCGCGGGCATAGGAATGGCTCCTTGCATTGGGAAGCGAACAAAAGTGGCGAAAGTGTCGCATGAAGCAGTCATCACACGATCGCCCACAGCGAACTGCGTTACAGCAGAACCGACGCGTGTAATAACACCGGAAGCATCAACGCCTAGTTTTTTCTCGTTGAGGTTTCCGAGAGCCACAAGCACATCTTTGAAATTCAGACCGACAGCCTTGACTTCAATCTCAATCCAATCTTCGGGCATGGGCTCGAAATACTTCTCATCTTCTTGCCAGCGAAATGTATCGAGGAGCCCTGGTGTCTTGATTGTCAATTTGAGAGGACGGCCGCAGCCAGTGAACGACACTAGCTCGGGCTCCCCCTTGGATTCATATCGACGCAAAGCAGCATCGACAGATGTGGTTCGTTCAACACGGGGAACAAAGATCGTTTTCCCACGCAAAGCGTACTCTCCATCAAGGCTATCTCCTCGACTGTGATCAAGAGCAAGTTTGAGAATGGATGCGGATGATTCCTTGACGTTAATCAGATCCGGCGTTTCGATATCAAGAGTCGCCAGAACAACGCCCGCATCTTCGTTCCTAATAGCTCTGGCAAGACCAACCATCAGGGATTGCATAGGATGGGAGCAGTCCATAGCGGCTCCACCAGTGATCCAGAGTGTGCCGGAAGCGGCAGAAATGACTTGCCGAAGTGTGGACCAGCCTTCGGAAGTGAGATTTGCGAGAAGAGGAGCTTCCCACTCAATGAGAGAGATGCAGTATTTATCTCTGACATCCGAGCCTGTCAACGAACTCCAATCAGAGATCGATGCCTTCTGACCAGCAGAGCACAGCAATGACTGCAATGCAGCAGCGAGCTTCTCCGAAATTTTCGTGCCACTGGAAAGGATGGCATATTTGGTTGCTGGCTTAACTCGCGATGTGTCCGGCTTGGTCGATACGATGAGTGACACGGGCTCTTTGGACTCCTCACGATCTCCACGTACATCTAGGTCTACTCCCGAGAAATCTGCTTGCAAAAGTGCGGTGTTCCATTCTTCGGCGTCAAGAAGCGGTCCGCCTTTTCGACCATCGTCTTCGCCCAACCACCAACCTATCGAAAGTTGTTAGCTTCAATCCAGAAATCATTTACACTTCCAGGAGAACTGGGAGTTTGAATCCTGACACTATGGTCAAAGATTTGGGAGAGAAAAACACCTTACCAGGAAGTGGTCCCTATATATAGTTAGCGGTGATTTCAATGTTCGAGGCAGAGCGTGGAGAAGTTCATACCATGATGAATCCACTGAAGATACGCTTGATAGTAACCTCTGACAAAATGAGTTTACCACCGGGTTTGAGCACAGCACGGCAATGTGTGAGAGTCTCCTGAATACTCTTCGTAGCATGCAGGACATTTGCACAAACGATGAGGTCAAAACTCTCGGGCTCGAAGCCCTGGTCTATTGGATTGTTCTCGATGTTGAGGGTTCCGAATTCCATGGTCGAGCCATCCTTCAAGAACCGGTCTTGGGCTTTGGCAAGGAAACCTGGGGAGATATCAGTGAAGAAGTATCGACTGGCTTTCGAAGTCCCATCTTCATTCCTTAGTCGTTCAAGGACGTGGAAAGTTGTGCCACCAGTCCCAGCTCCGATTTCAAGAATACTCAGTCCAGGGTTCTTGTCTGCAATCAAGCCAACGTACTCGGCAACATTGCTGTTGAAACTCGTGCCGAATGCGCCACGGTAGAAAGTGTAGAGAAGGTCTCCCTCTGTCATGACCTGGAGTGGCTCTACTTTGCGGGTGAAAATGTTGGCGAGATTCTGACCGATACGATCGACCATCTGGACCGTGATATCGCCACTCTCCGAATGCGCAATACGTTTCCTAGCAGCCACCATCTTGCTTTCCACTTCTTCTGATGAAGTGGACAAAGGAGGGAAATCTTGAACGACATCCTTCATCCACTCCACGTACTTTTGCCAGAAACCATCGACTGGAACGAAGTCCGTCCCCGCTCCTTGGAACCATTCCAGTGTTCGGTAGATATATACTAGGCATATATACTCCAGCAGACCAAGGACACTTTCATCATCTTTGTTTGGTATCGTTCTTCGGTAGACGAGTTCCTTGACGTGGCTCGGCTCCAGAAGATCGATAGTTTCGTGCCAGACTTGACCAAAACACAGAGCCTTGGTCTCTACAGCGTTTGATGCATCACTCCCACCCACAGAAGCGAGGCCCAGTCCCTCCATTATGATCAGAGGCTCGTAATGATTCCCGTCAGAGACAGTGATCGAAGACATCCATGTGGTGTAACTTGTTTTCTTCGCCGTACAGAAGCCGTGAAGTTTGGATGCTGGATCAGTCGGGGTAGAAGCCGAGACAAAAACTCTGTCAAACGAGAATGGCACCACGGCTTCGGTGAGAGCTTGTTCATCGCCGCTGATACAGGGGAATAGGAGATGCAGAATGGAATCGAGAGTTGCTGGGTGAATGACAGCCGGGTACTCGAAATTCTGGGGCATGACAGCCTTCGTGTCTGGGACACTGACAACACCATAGCTCGATCCAGGGCCAGCGAATAACTCGGTCATATTCCGGAAAGTCGGCCCATATTCCATACCAATTGTTTCAACGGTATCGTAGAGAAAGCTTCGAGCAGGTCTCTCACAAACTTTCATTGCATGCAGGAAATCTTGCTTCTGCTTCTCTTGCTGTAGCTGTAACTCGTGTTGCATATTGGTGGACAAAGTAGATTTGTAGGTGGTGGAAATCAGACCCCTTGCGTGAACGGTCCACTCTTGAGCTTCTTCTGACCACGAGGATACACTGAACTCGTTCAAAGAAGTAGACGGCGCAGCCTTGGTACCTGTTCGGCGCGGGTGGAACTGAAGGATGACCTCGATGCCCTTCTCTGTGTCCGGGACACGGAGGGCAGTCACAATGTTGACGTCGCGCAGTTCATATCCGTGGACCACCTCGTTCGGATCAGCCAGTTGCTTGGCTGCCTCAATAGCCATTACCAGCATTCCGGCGCCAGGGTAGAGAATGGCACCTTGAACTTTATGCTCGCGAATCCAGGGGTTCTCGTTACAGCGCAGAAAGTTCCTCCATGTCGGCTCGGGAGTTCCAATAACACGGTAGCCGAGGAGATCCATCCGAGGCTTCTCGCGGAGGCGATAGGCACGACTTAGATGCGACTCGTCCCAGAAGGTATGGGAATGATTCCAAGCATATGGCGGCAGGTCGACCAGCATCTTGACATTGGTGCTACTCTCGTTTACCAGATCCATATCGATGGGATAGGCCTTTGTCCACACATTTCCCATGGCTTGTAAAGCAGTTTCCACGCCGTCGAAGTTCTTCCTGAGCATACTCTCATAGGACAGATCAACGAACTTGTCTGCTCCCTTGAAGATGTCCAAGACGTAGCTCCGTAAGGCGGAATGTGGCCCGACTTCTAAGAAGATGTTTGCGAATGCTTGGCGATCATTGGTCCGCTTCTGGCCGTTGTTGTGGTTCAGTAATGATACCATGGCGACGGTAAAGTTGACGGGCTTGACGAGATTCTGCACCCAATACGATGGATTCATCTCTTTGGGTGTAACGAGGGCTCCGGTGACGGATGAGAACATTGGAATCTGGCCAGTAGCGACGTGTGGAATGCCTGCAAGTGCAGCTTCGTATAGTGCCCGAACAGTTTCCATGTGGAAGGAGTGGTATGCAACGTCCATCGGCAGTCTCGTGCAAGCGATCTGATTTTCCTTGAGCATCTCTTGTAGTTCGTCTATGGCATCTTGGTCACCAGAAACTGTGCAGGACGACCAGCAGTTGAAACAGCTGACGACTGCTTTTCCGCGAGTAAGAGCATCAAGCTTGGGCTGGACTACCTCAACACTCGCGTTGACTGCCAGCATACCTCCTTTCAAACCACTCTGCGCAATTGTGGTTGACACTTGACCTCTCTTCCAGGCGATCTCAACCGCAGCTTCGTGGCCGATCATTCCAGCACAGTATGCCGCAGCAATTTCACCACTGGAGTGACCGACTACTGCGACTGGTCTAACTCCCCATTCTTTGAGCAAGTCGACGAGTGCTACTTGCAGTGCTGTGCAAGCCGGTTGACTATAATTTGTAGCGCGAATATTGCTCTCCTTCTCCGGTCGGCTAAGCTCTTCCTCCAAACTCCACGGGCAACCCAGAGATTTCAGTATGGCCTCAGACTTTAGCATACTATTCTTGAAGCTCTGAAATATGGATAACTCTTTGCCCATTGCAAACCATTGCGCGCCTTGACCGGTAAAGACGAATGCAATTTTTGTTTCGCTTGTGCTTGATGACCGGACAGGTGCCGGGATACATGAGAGTGACTGCTGCAATTGAGAGATATCTGATGCAACGACGAAGGACTTCCAAGGCAGAGTTGACCGTTTTGCTGAGATAGTATGGGCGAGATCGGTGAGGAATGTCGAGCTGACCCCGTCTTTGTTCTTCAGATACTCCTCCATACGCTCTACATTTCGTTTAACTCCGTCCTTGTCGTTTGACGAGAAGAGGAAGATTTTTGGCTTGGGAGATAGTACCCCATTACTGCCGCTGTGGCCACCATGGCCGTTTGTTGGAGCTGGAAGTGTAGGGTGAAGCACTGTGGCGTGGCAGCCAGTCAGTCCTTTGCGTTTAAGGTACGACGCAGCATCTTCAAGGATCACATGGGCGTTCGCGCCTCCGAATCCGAAACTGTTTACACTTGCTCGGCGTGGACCCGAAGTTGGCCATCTGGTAGACTGGAGTGGAATTTGAACATTTTCTGGGAGTGAAATTGCTGGATTAAGCGTCTCAAACCTGATCCGGCTGTTAGTTCGTCCAAACATTGATTCTGGACTGGTAAGAACGTACCAAAGATTCTGCGGCACAATACCTCGCTCAACAATCAGAGCGGCTTTTATCACTCCCGCAACTCCGGCAGCACCTTCCAGATGGCCGATGTTCGTCTTGACACTCCCAACGTACAAGCTTTCCGTTCTGTTCTGGCCGATCGTCCCCAGAATTGCTTTTGCTTCAAGCGGATCTCCAGCCTGTGTTCCGGTGCCATGAGCCTCTACATACCCTGTCTCAGAGGGATCTACACCAGCTTGTCTGTATGCTGTGCGAATGAGAGCTTGTTGTGCCTCACTATTTGGCAATGATATTCCTGGTGTCCGGCCATCCTCATTCGCAGCGGAAGCAAGTACGACAGCTCGAATAGTATCACCATCTCTCTAAACTTATAATCAGTATTCATGCGAATGCTGGAAGGTATAGAATCCAGACAAGTAGTCATATCCCTCATCCAAATGAATGACAAAACAGGGGAAGAAACACACGAACCAGAGCTGCATCCAGAGACTTCAAAATCGTGATACCAAATCCCTCTCCACGAGAGAATCCATTAGCTTTCGAGTCCCACATCTTGGACTTGCCGTCGGGTGACAGGATTTTCGCAGCGCCGAGAAGGATGGACATGTCGGGTCCAAACATAAGGTTAGCTCCTGCAACAACGCTCATTTCTGCTTCACCTGTCCGGATACTCTGACATCCCAGATGAAAAGCAGTCAAACTTGACGAGCATGCTGTGTCGATGGTCATACTCGGTCCTTTGAGGTCGTAGAACCACGAAAGTCTGTTTGAGGCCAGCGACGACGATAGTCCGGTTGCGTGGTAGATGGATGGCCCTTCATTATCTCTGGCTTGGAGATTTGGGAAGTCGCCTGTGAAAGTGCCGATGTAGCAAGATGTGAGAGTTCCTGCTACACCTTCGAGAGATAGTCCTGCGTTCTCGAAACCTTCATAAGTCGCCTCGAGAAGCATTCTGTGGGTTGGGTCCATAGCCTTTGCTTCTTTGGGCGTGACTGAGAAGAAGGGAGCGTCAAAGGCTTTGAAGTCCTGCTTCAAGAAGTGTGCATGTCTGATAAACAAGTAAGCACATGGCTGACATCGGAATGCAATTCTCCTCGGGGCTCCATACCGTGGCTGAATGCTCCCAAGACGCTCTGGGTCGGGGTGGTAGAACCCGTCTATGTCATAACGCTCCTTGGGAATTTCACATCTTGCAGAGCGAGCGTCTAGAAGCATTTGCCAAAATTTCTCTGGAGTTGAGCCATCTCCAGGCCCTCGAAAGCCGATACCAATTATGGCTAATGGCGTACTTGTTGTTTGAGGTGACATGACGGGAACGAAAACAACAAGAGTGGGTGTTTAGGTGAGTTAGATTCGAGATGATAGTGAGTTTTGAAATTGATTATATTAAACAGGATATCTGACACCTTTATACAGATATTGCTACCATCCGATTCTGTACCCATCCGAGGGCATACGCAATACTCCTCTCCGTCATGGTAGGCAATAACTAGGCTTTCCACTCTTTCCACATATCTACCACGTGCTTTGGCTACGTGTAACTCACAACATCATCTCTTATCTACGCATTTTTTAGAGTTCATGATAAAGTTCAAGCTTCGATTGAGCCCAAAGTATGTGAGTTGAGGAACTTAAGGTTGAGTGTTAACGCAAAGTCAATCGTCCCCGTTCCAAAACCTAGCCACTTCGACTGTAACATTGATACAACCAACCAGGATCAGACTTTAATCCACGCTGTCGAACCCTTGGAACACTTGCCGATATGCTAGTCTTTTGATAGAAGAAGAATTTGACTCAAGGCATGGCCGAGATACGAAAATGAGATGAATCGCAGGGGTTCCACCCGAATATGCCGATCGAAGGTGCAGTAGTGACATGGTGGGTGGTTTACGGGACAGTCCAAAAGAGCAGGTGGAGTTACATGGAATCCTCGAGACAACGAAGGGTTAGACAGGGTATGAGAGTTCAAGGAAGTTATCGTAAGTGGAACGGGGCGTGGGTCATTTCAAACGGACGCAGCACCAACTTACAGACCAATCCTCAGATGTCAAATTCCAAGAATCTTGCCAATATCACAACGCCCCCTTTAAAATCGAAAAATGTTAGCAGAAACTATCAAATCAGATCTAGAGATCCTGCTCTCGCCGAAGGCTGCCATCTCATTGCCTTGTTCGGTCGAATTTGCGCAGTCTAATCTACGATTTACAGAATATGAAAGACCGGTTTGTTGACCTGTCACTGGTAATAAATTCGAGTTCTGACAAAAAATTAGACTTACTTGCTCGCAATCCGACCAAGTTGCGCTCAAGACGTCGTCCAGACTGTCAAGTATGCTCGTTCAAAAGGAATCCCCTTCTCGCCTCGAGCCGGCCATCATTGTGTCACAACTACAATGCGACATCTTAGAGGTGGCATTCTACTTGATATGCGATCTCTCAACGGACTGACTTTCAACGAAGAACTCAAACAAGTCACTGTTGGTGGTGGAGTAATTACTGATGACCTGGTTCGATTTTTGGAGCACCACAGGATGGAAGTCAGTAAGTGTTGAAGTTCTTTCAGATCGGCACAATTTCTGAAGTTCACAACAGATGTGGGATCATGTCCAACGACTGGCGTCATGGGAGTATCTTTCGGAGCCGGTCTAGGACGCCTCCAAGGAAAGTATGGGCTGCTGCACGACAATATGGTTTCTTGCGAGCTGGTTCTGGCAGATGGCTCGTTGATCTCAGTTTCCAAGGAATCCCATCCTGATCTGTTTTGGGCTATTCGCGGCGCAGGCCATAACTTTGGAATCGCTGTCCAGGCGACTTTTCAGGTCTATCCTGAAGCTTCTGGCGGAACTCATTATTCATGGGACCTCGAGTTTGGCCTAGAACAATGCGATGAAGTCTTCCGGACGTTAAATGAAGTTCATACTGATATGCCTGCGCACATGGCCATTTTCGTTCTGTGGAACAGACAGAGTAAAACAGGACTTGAGGTAGAGTTGCTTTCGTCACCTTGATTGCGCCCATCGGACCTGACTTCAACAGCATCTCATATTGATCAACATTGTATGGTCAGGAACCGAAGACGAAGCCGATCCTTGGGTTGGCAGGTTTCAAGGCCTGAAGCCACTGATCGACAGCGGCAAGACCAGAAACACATGGGGTGAGTTGCCTTGGACAACTTACAACGGTTTGAACAAGCTTCTCAGCAAACCCGAGGTGTGGTCCAAAGCACCTTTAAAGATGATGGGTGCGGTCAGCATCGAAACATTCGACCTCCCAATAACAAAAGCATTCCTGTATAGTTTGAAGGACATGAATGAACAATGGGCAGGGAAGGGACTGTTTGGAGCCATGTTTGAATGCCTCCCGCATCATCGAGTTCGAGAAATTGCTGACGACGCGACCGCGTTCCCATGGAGGCGAGGGTCGAACCATTTCCTGTGGGTATTCGATGCAGCCCGAAATCAACAATAAGCTAATCATAGTGTGTTACCAGGATGATGACTGCCACTCCTTTCAACCTTGAAGATCGGGACCACTTCGAAGGCCATCTTGATAGGTGGAAGAAAGAATTCATTGCCGTTTCTGGCTATGGGCGCCTGCAACAATACGTCAATTATGGAAACACAACATCGACTATGAAAGACCCGGCCGAAGCGCTGTACGGATACGAGCCGTGGAGACTCGAAAAGCTGAGGTCGTTGAAGGGAAAGTATGATCCCGATAACGTGTTTCGGTGGTATCAACCATTGATCGAATAAGCTGGTTTTTCCTAGATCGGATGAGCATCGTGGATTCTTCTCAAGCTGAAACGAACATGTGGTATAATAATAGGCTCTCAAACTTTCTTCTCCCTGCCCTTTCTGATCCACTAGCAAAGTGACATCTGCAAGAGGATCTCCACACTCAGGGGAGGTGAACCTTATTTTAAGGAAGAAGATAAGCTTTGCCGTTCCAGATATTGTCCCAATAAGTGTGTTTTGCCAACGAGCATCCCAGGACGGACTTGACAACTGCCGTACGTCACGATTCGGATCTTGTCCCGCAGCTTCATCGAAGCTCTCACCACTAAATCAGACACAATGGTGGGGCATAATAAGCTTTCATGCCAAGTGGGGAGACAGAAGTCAAGACCCCCACGGCCGAATAGACTTTGCCAAGTGGATTGACAGGAAAGTCAAAAAAGAAAACAGCTCATCTCGCAGAGACGACGCAGATGCTGCACAAATCTCAAGGAGAAAACTAAGAAAAGAGCTGGCCGTGGAGGCACCGGGCCCCAACTTCACCCGTAGTCAATATTTTCTGTAGTTTATCCCTGATTTTGTCAGATAATTTCCACGTTTTCGATGCTTCAATGATGGTTGGTGGCCAGGGATCCGTTAAAAAGTGGTGATGCATGTGCCAGTTTACGAAAATGGAATTACTTGCAAGGAGTGTGATTGACGAACAAGTTTTGGTTTGGCTCCAATTTGGTTCTCCAGGAACTCTTGATCATTGCAAAACATTTCGAATTCAGTGGAGTTGAGCATTAATTAGGTTGTGCGTGCCTTTCAACAACACAACATGGCTGAGATCAATCAGATTGATTCGGTTTCTCTCCGAATGCCCAATTTCAAGAACACCGCCCTCGCCTTCTTGAGTGCTGTTTGTCATTTGTCTTTACTTTTTACGAACATGACTAACAAACATTCAGATAATCATTTACTGGGTGTGGAAGATCATCTATAACCTGTACCTCAGCCCCCTCAGAAAATACCCAGGTCCCAAACTATGGGCCATATCACGATTGCCTTGGAATTGGGTCAACATGCACGGGAGGATTAGCTGGCGTCTTCGAGAACTTCACGACCAATATGGACCAGTTGTACGCATTTCCCACGACGAACTCTCTTACACAACATCAGGAGCATGGAAGAAAATATATGCTCAGCGAAGCCCCGAGTTCGTGAAAGCTCTGGATGGCCGGGGCATCGCTCCTCCCAGTATCGGAGGTAGGAAGAGCTTGATGACAGAAACGCAGGAAAGGCATGCAGCTCTCCGTCGGGTCATCAATCCAGCGTTCTCTGAGCGGGCTTTGCGCGAACAGGAAGGTTATCTGAAGACCCATTCAGACACTTTGATTGCACAGTTGAAGAAGCGATGTGTTGAGGGTCCGGTGGATATGACCAATTGGTACAATTTTACGGCTTTTGATATTGTGTCTGGTGAGTGGACTTAATGTCGATTTTCGAACATAGGGTGTTTGTTGACTTAGGCAGACCTCGCATTTGGCAGCCCAGCTGGCTGTCTTACGAACGCCGAGCAGCCGTGGATCAAGGTCATCCTGGCCCGATCGAAAGCAATTGTGTGGTTTCAGATCGCGACGCAGTATGGTCTTCTGGGTCTTCTCAACTTCATGACCCCTCGTTATGTGGTTGAGTCAAGAAAACAGCATATTGCCATGACCAACAACAAGTTGCAGGAACGCATCAACGCCAAGAACCCCGGTAAGGACTTCATGTCATATATTTTGGACAACGAAGGCGAGAATCTCTCAAACGTAGAACTTATCATGTTGGCAAGTAACTTCATTGTGGCTGGATCGGGAACCTCGGCGGGTGGCATGTCAGGATTGACTTACTTGCTGCTGCGCAATCCAGAGAAACTGTCACATCTTACAGCGGAGATCAGGAAAACTTTCAACACTCAAGAAGAGATTACGATGCTTGCCACAGCTAGATGTAAATACTTAAATGCGTGTTTGGAAGAAGGGATGCGTCTTTATCCCCCCACTCCTGGGAGCCTACCTCGTGTTGTGCCCGGAAAGGGTGAGATGATCGAAGGCCAATGGGTTCCAGGCGGAACCGCGGTTGGCTGCAATCAACTTGCTGCTGGTCACTCGGAACGAAACTTCTACCGAGCTCGCGAATTCCTTCCAGAGCGTTATCTAGAGCTTCCCGCCGATTCGGAATTTGCGAACGACGACAGAGGAGCTGCTCAGCCGTTTTCCACTGGAGCAAGAGGTTGCATCGGAAGAGCGTGAGTCTGTCCTATATCCATTGTGATATTTCCACTAATAATTCTAGAATGGCATACGCAGAGATGAGAATGACCATGGCGAAAATGATTTTTAATTTCGACATGGAGCTTGCTGACCGTGACAATGATTGGTGGAACAAGCAGGGAACTTACCTTGTTTGGGAGAAAATGCCTCTGATGATCACACTACACCCTAGAGAATTTTGAGCTGCTTTTTAAGATATTTTGATCGTTTATTAGCTATATCTTGAAAACATGGGCTAGTGTTGTGTCTAATGCGCGTTGGACCCCATCACTGATAAGGCATCTCCCAAGTGCATGTGTAATTGGTGCTTGAAAATAAGGCCTTCTTTTAATATCTCACTCTACCTTGAAAGTGAGTGTACCAATTCAGATAATCATTGTAGTCTTGCTTAATTCTGAGCAAAATTGCATGTCCAGGAAGCTAGGGATCCTTGATTTCCGATTTTCACACGTGAATCAATCGACTCTTCCGTATTGACCATTCCCAGACCTGTAAAGGTAACATGAATCGCATCAAATCAGTCAATTAAATCTTTATATATACTGCACCTCTTCGAGGGTTCACAAACTAACACTCATGCTGGACCCAGACAACCTGATGTGGATCGTAAACACGACCCTCGCTTACGAAGCTAGGTTAGATCGCCAGATCCACAAAATGGCACTGGTACTCGTAATACTCCGGAAAGCTTCTTTTATTACTCCGTAATTACCTGCCCGTTTTGTTTGTGAGACACGGAAGCAGCAGACATGACTCGCCCAGCTTACATGGATCTTCAAACGACTCTTGAAGCTTTCAAGGATATCTGAAAGCAATCTTTGGGCCAATCCTGGAGAGCAAGATGAGACACGTGGAAGTTCGAACAGAGTACGAATGGGGGTTTGCGGTGGGTCTCGTCCAGCCTGGTATTTTCTTTCGCTACTTGTGGAAATTTGTGGGGAGGATTAGAGTATTCGACGTTATTCTGTGGTTGATAGCACCTTGCTGCTGACAACGGTGGACGAGACCCACTGCAAACCCCCTTTCGTACATGATGACAATACACTAAACAGCAAGATGATTGAGAGACTTGCCCAAAATACCATTGCCCACGATCTTCAAAAGTTGCAGACTTCACCAAGATGATTTTCGGGAACTTGTTACTACTGCTTTTATGCGGTATTTCAGTTCTATTCTTGCGCTCATATGTTCTATTGCCTCTCTTGTACAATCGCAAAGCTAGAAGCAGGGGTTGCGGGGCAGTGCCAATTGAGCCAACAAGATGGCCTTTGGGGATGGACAAGGTGCGAGCTGGATTGCAAGCAGACCGAGACCAACGTACACCGGAATTCGTCACAAAGAGATTTGAGAGTATGGGCCGCTACACTTTCAGGATTAGCATTCTCGGGTCTACAAACCTCATCACGGCCGAACCTGCAAACGTCCAAGCAATACTTGCGAGCCAGTTCACGGACTTTGCGATGGGTGCCGCGAGACGAACGAATCTTAAATTGGTCCTAGGACGGAGTATTTTCGCTGTTGATGGGAAGGCGTGGCATTCTGCCCGTGAGGTAGTCCGACCTATTTTCGCCAGAGAGAGTATTGCGGACTTGAGCCTTCTAGAAAATCATGTCCAGAAGCTGTTCACCTGTATTGAAGGCTTGGGAGTTCCAGCTGGGGAGTGGACCTTACCGGTCAGTTTGGGAGCTCTCTTTCCCTGCCTTACACTTGACAGTGCGACGGAACTATTCCTGGGCCAGAGCAGCCACTCGCTGCGAGCTTGGCAAGATGTAAATCGAACAGGTCGCTCCAAGGGTTTCCAAGAAGCCTTTGAGAAGCTGTTAGCATTGCTGTCAATTCGGATGAGACTTCGGGGGTTGTATTGGCTGTATGGAAACCGGCAGTTGAAAGAATGCATGGTTGTGATGCACAGCTTCGTGGACGATGCGATTCGCATCGCGGACAAAGCAAAGCTCGATGGAACTGCCACGCCCAAGAAACACGACTTTCTTAATATGTTGAGATCGGCATGTGCAGATCGTGCAGAAGTCAGGGAGCAAGTCCTCGGATTGCTAGCTGCTGGACGAGACACCACAGCCAGTTTAATGAGCTGGGTATTCTACTGTCTTGCTCGAGATGAGCGGGTCTGGAAGAAGTTGCGAGCAGAAATCATCAATACGTTTGGGGCCTACAGCTCAGACACTGAGACAACACTGCATAATATCACGTTTCAGAAGCTCAAGAGTTGCAGATACCTTCAGCACGTGCTCAATGAAACATTGCGGCTTCACAGCATTGTAGCCTTCAACAGTCGCATGGCTGTTCGCGACACCACTATACCTACTGGAGGGGGACCCGATGGAACACAGCCTGTTTTCGTTCCTGCAGGTACCGAAGTCAACTTCAGCTCTCATGTCATGCATCGCAGGAAAGACTTGTGGGGAGAAGACGCCGATATGTTCGTACCTGAACGCTGGGAAACGGCGAGGCCAAGGTGGAGCTATGTGCCTTTCAATGGAGGTCCAAGGCTGTGTATTGGGCAACAATTCGCGTTGACAGAAGCAGGGTATGTGGTCGTTAGGCTTCTGCAAAGGTTTGATGAAATGGAAGGGTTGAATGTAGATAAGACGAGGGATTACACACATTTCACTGTTGTGGCGAGTCCAGGCACGCCAAACCACGCGCATGGCTCTGTCAGATGTCGCTTCAGAGTATCTTCGAGAATTTAGATGTCCAGAAACACCCACAGAAGAAATTTATGAAACAAAATACCTGAGTTTAATTAACACTCGGTCTCAAATGAAAAATGACAAGCAGAAATTATTCATTCTTGGTTGAAAGCTCCCGTTTCATTTGTCGTCCTAAAGTTCCCTTTATTATAGACCTCTGTATAAACTGATATTGAACTTTGCAAGGGCTGCTCTTGCCCAAGGAAGTCGAGTAAGAACGCTGTCTCCCAAGTCTGGATTCCTAGCAGCAAAGACTCCCAAGCCCACCGAAACCAGACCAAAAATCCACGGGAACACTCTCTTCACTCCCAGCTTTAAAGCCATTTTGAAGAAACGGTTTTGCCTGTCCCGGACACGTTTGAGATGCACCTGTCTTTCGTTGACTCTCGGGAAAGGTACATCCGGAACGTCTTTCCCAAGAAACTCGCACAATGGACCCCATCCATCAGCCAAACGAAAGTTCAAGAGCCTTTCCGGCGGAACAGCAGCACGGATTTCTGCATAGTGCCTATTGTATCTCTCTCTCGCCTTCGCTCTCATTTCAGTGACATCCTTCGACTCGAAATACCCGTACATTATCTTCCGAATTGTGGACCCAGCTTTCCCTCCAAACAGTGGTACAAGAAAGTTGATGAAGAAATCGGCGCGGTAGCCCCAGGTTGTGCTGAAAATCGCTTCGTCCACGCTGGCATACCACTGCTCGATGTCCCGCTCTACGAGAATCACTTTGGCGTTGGGGTAAGCGTCGATGAGTGATAAAGCGAAGAAAGAGCCCATATCGGTTATGGCTTCGCAAGGGCCAAAAATTTGATCCCACTGTGTTTGAGTGAAACCATTCCCGTTATAATTTGGCAGTGATGGGAAGACAGCATCGCAGGCAGCGCTGAATACGGGCCAATCGGCGGGTTGCATGGCAGCATTAATGCCGTGATGGACATCATGGTAGTTGAGGATTGTGAGAGCTTCGCATATGGATGCAGAACCTATTGGTAGACTTAGCCGTGCGCTCAACTTTATCTAGATAACCTAATTAACCTGTTCGGAGGCATCCTAAAGACAGGACCGCAGTTTCCCGCGGTGGGCGATTTGTCGAAATTTGTGACGCTGCCATTGATATTCCAATGGTTGAGGTTCTGAATTTGGGCTATGAGATGAGACAAAAAGGAGCGAGTGCCCATCCGTAGCTACCGAATCCATGTTGAAATACGGTTGGTATCGCCTCTCAGACGACTTTAGACACGCGTGTTGACTTGCACACGGCTTGATTTTCATCCCACTCTGGCGGTGATGAATCTCCCAGAACAAACATCGCAATACCCCGAGATGCTCTGTTCGGTAGTTTGCATTCGAACCCCACCATCGGAAAGTCAATTTCAGCAGGGGACATGCAAACTCACAAGGATCCACAGCGGCGTTTCTAACCCCACAAATCAACCTTCGCCCCAGAGTACTTGACTCGAGTGCTTTCGAGCTGCATCAAATCATGTTCAACACTGCTACCATGTGTGCTGGTTCGACTTATTCGCGTCGGTACCCGCTCTCTTCGTAGAAATGAGCGCATTCGTTGTAACTTTGCAAAGGATTTAAGTTCGACACCTATAGCCTTGTTGGCTTATCCCACTAAAATTACTTCCACCGAGAAAGCGAGTAGATTGGGAGGATAATGTAAACCTTGCGATAAGATGTTCCCTTTCAATGGACGAATTAATATTCAATCCTTGAGATAACGTTGTTCGAGTAGAAGCCTTGCTGGGTGAATAAAAGACAGTAAAATAGCACAAAACATAGTCAATTGATCGACTTACGATTAGTGAATTTGTTGTAATGCACATTTATTGATTAAAACGAAGGACTCCTAACTGTAGCAAAAGGGGGCCAAGTCGCTAAGCGAGGCTCAGTAAACACAGACACACACACACATATATATTCTGAAAGTGTGTCTCGAACAAGCTGGAGCGGGGATGGAGGTGGATGGGGGCATACTACGTACTAGTAAAGGTATTACAGAAAGTATTGATGCAAAGACATTGAATGACCTGGCTGCCTATTGTCAATCGTGTGGCTGAGGAACGGTCTCAAGATATGAGATTAGACTTTGAGATTGTGATGACCTATGGAGTCAAAGTTTTGAAGTGCTGACTGGGTGCAGGTTACAACATTGGTCTAGACTGCGGAGGCCTTGCTTAACAACACCTTCTGGTACCAAGAAGAATCGAGTGGCCAGTGAAGGATACGGACGTTGCAGTATTCGGTTCCCGAAAATGTTGCCGCACATATAAGCGTTATACAGCCGAGCACTTGCTTTGGTTAGATGAGCCCACAACACACGGATATAATATTTTGTTTACCTAAGGTTGTATCATATGAAACGTTTTAGTACATTTAGACGCCTGGTTTTAATAGGTTATTTTGCAACGGGACGACAACGCCTACATGTCTGAAGGCGCTCTACAATGTCCATTACCAAGCTGAACCAAATGTTGCCAACACGATTGGTGCAGCTAGCTTTTTGAATACCGTATTAATTGTAATACAGCGCCATAGCGCTGTATCTTTTTGGCGGTAAATCGATAGTTTTGGACCTGGCGCTGTAGTCAAGGGTGGCGCTATAGATCATAATTTCCCCCTAAATCCCCACCAAAACACCACCTTTTTCAATGACTTGTTTGCTATCTTTGACTACTCTTTTGATCCCTTTAATAACACCTCTTTTCGTATAGTATCGTTAATATGTCGCCAATTCCGCGTATCCCTTTAGGTCCTTTACTAGCTGGCTAAGCTACCTTGAATCTACAAGGTCTTTTATAGCCTTCGAAGCCTCGCTCTCGACTTAGACTAGTTGCCAAATACGTAATTTCTCGCTCTTAACGTGTTTTAAGTCGCAGATATATTAGGGGAGTTATTAAACAAGAGACAATCAAGTAATTGGCTTAATAGCAGATTCAGAATGACGCTCAAGGTGTCGGGGAACCTAGAGATCAAGAGCGTGCGGCTCGAGCTATTATTAAGAATGGAACTAAAGATAATAATATAAATAGTCTCGCAGACTTAGAATTCGACGACTACGTTACTCGAAAGCGATATTCCTACTCTCAAGAGTATAAGTTAGCTGCGGTCACGTATTAAGAGACTACATACCGTCAACTCAAAGATAATACCGACGAGCGTATCATCATTCGATACGCGGCACGTAAACTGTGTATCCTAAGGTCTACATTCCGCGGTTAGATTAAGAGAAAGACCGAGATTTTAGGCTAAAAGAGAGGGACATTTCGTGTCCGAAAGCCGTGGAGTAAAGTTAAGGAACTAGAGATGGAAATAAGGCTAAAAGTCCGGTTCGACGAGGCTAGGTTAAAAGGACGAGCTATCTCTGCGAAATAGTTGATTCGGAATGCTAGAGAGATATATAGTAAGCTTTACCCTGAGCGTGTTATTTGTAGGGAAGGAGGTTTAAACCTTTACCTTGGCTTTCGATAGTCTCCTAGTTAGCTTGCTGGCTTCAAACACTGACACGGAATCTCCTTTCGAGCAAGCACTAAACGAGCTTAAAAGGCACCTAAAGAGCTTCGGAATGTAATTATCAGTTAGCTCTAATTCAACCGTCGAAATACTGTCGTTACTTTTACTTCCGATTATGGCAAACCTCGCTCTCCGACTATACTTATTGTGGGAAGATATAAGCTCTCTGAGATCGCAAATATAGACTAAATACCGCTCGCTTTTAAGTTCTAAAGAGGTCGTACCTACGCTAGTAAAAGTGCTAGAACTGTCACCTTAAGGACTACAAGAAGTGGCTAGGATAAACAATAAGCTACTCTTTAAGTTATCGTCTTCGTAAATAGCGTGAATTAGTGTAAACCTCTCCTTATGTTTAAGGGCAAGCCAAGTAAAGGAAATAAGAATCGACGCCTTAAGATGGCCAGATATTACCTTACAGTCAAAGTGATTTAGAACGATAAAGTATACGCTAATTCCGAGAACTTCATTAATTAAATTAGACAAGATTACTTATATACTTTAAAATACCTTCTCTCTAATCAAGAACCTCGTCTCCTCGTCCTCAATGCTTTTGCCCTTCACAAACACACTAGAAAGAAAGTCCCTACAAACGAATCTACGAAGGCGAAGGCAAGGAGATTAAAGGCAAAGAGACTAAATTAATAGATTCGAGATAAGTTCTTAAAGCTTAACGTTACCTTGTCTCTTATACTTAGAGGCTATACTAGCTATGTTTAAGTACTTGATGTCGCAATCAACTCACTTTTAAAGGCGATAATTAAGGAGCTAGAGGAGATACATATTAATTAAAACCTAGAGAAGTAGAATAATAATAAGTACTCTATTCAAGACCGCAGAATTCTACTCACAAATTAAGTAAGAGAAGCCTAGTTACGAATTCATTTCGAGCATAAACAAACTATCGTCAAGACCTTTAGAAACTTTAGTTTATCGTTAAATCCTAACGGCTCTAAAGATAGTGAATTAAAGATTAAAGACCTCCTAAATATCTTTGTCGGCGATTATACCTTCTCTTATGCGAACCTTATACTTATCGACGACGACGACGAGCTTAAAGGCGATACAATTGTAGTTGAAGGCACGTATATTTTAGTGGAGGAGAAGGAGGCTCTGCGACAAGAGAGAGAAGACGATATTACGATAGATACAGGCAACGATATAGAGAGTGCTTTTAATTCCGATTTAGAGCTCGATTCGTCAGAAGAAGAGTCAGGAGACGAAAATCAGGACATAGCAGATGTTACAGAGGAATAATAGATAAATAGTTACTAAAATTAATACCTTTATTTATACTTAAAATACGCGAGATCTCAAGTACTAGACCTAGGGATTCTTAATCCGCTATGGCGATATAACATAACCCGTGTCAAGGTGATATTATGGGACCTGGCGCTGTATCAGGGGTGGCGAGTTCAGCGAGAGTGGCGCTGTATTACAATTAATACGGTAAATCTGCCTGTTACTCAGATCTGGCTATTTTCTAAGAAAGATTAGCACCCTCTACCCTTGGAAAAAACGTGATAGTGGTGCTTATTAACTAGGCGACCAATGATTAGAGCCTTGGGTCTAGCCTTGAAGTAAATCTGGACATCTAGTATATTATAGGTATAGCTACTGGGGTTCACGTAACGGAGTTCGTTACCCCAGGTCGGGCGTGGGTTCTACTTATCTCTACTCTGGTCCTTTCTAGCGAGAAGTGCTTACCAAATCGTAGGACCCTTATTTCTAAGCTGGATAACCCAAGCCTGCTTGGAAGCAACGAGCCGTTTTGAGACTTCCTAAAGTATCTGCTGGAACTACCGGATGAAGAACTCCCCTAGGTTATCTTAATATCGTACGAAGAAGACGAATAGACGATACTCGAGTTGTACGCCCGCCAGATATGCTTTATAATAGCTCAACTTGGCGCACGAGGAACCTTAGTGATCGTTGCCTCTGGGGATAAAGGTGTTGGAACTATATGTGTAAAGAATGATAGCTCCAATCACACACTTCCCACCGCAATTCCCGGCTGCTTGCTCGTAGGTTACGTCGGTCGGCGGAGTGCGCTACATAGATCCCGAACAAGCTGTGTATTTTTCTTTCGGAGGCTTTTCTGATATTTGGAGAAGGCCCGCGTATTAAGACGAAGCAGTAGAGAAGTCTTTTATACCCAGCTCGGCGGCCGATAAGAAGGGCTTTTCGATCCTCGAGGTCGTGTATTTCCTAATGTAGCTGCCTAGTTAGTTAGGTATATCATCGCTGATGCCGGATTTCTGATATACAAGGATGGCACCAGTTGTGTAACTCCAACCTTTGAAGGGATCATCGGCCTATTGAATACCGCTCGCATTTCGTAGTATTTCTGGTCGTTGGGTTTTCTTAATCCGTGGCTGTGTAGCGTTGGGAGTTGGGGTTAAACGACATTGTACATGGAGGAAGTACCGGATGTAATGGTCATTACCGTTTCGAGGGGGGGTTGAATGGTAGTCCAATTGTGCCGTATGCTTCTTCGAATGCTACACTTGGCTGGGATCCGGTGACGGGCTTAGGTACGCCTGATTTTGGAAAGTTGTTAGAGATGTCGACTCCTTGGGTCATCAATCGTGGAGGTGATCTTGGATAATAATATGTCGAACCTCCTGCATTAAGTGGCTATTCATCTATCTGGCAAAACAAAACTCGAGGTATTTCGGTGCTCCTGCGTTTCGACTGAGTCTCTCTTACGAATAGATAGCCACTGTACGTTCACTGTCACTATGTAGGTCAAGAAACTTCTGCTGGAGGAATCGGTTGACAAGGATGTAGTGGTATGATTGTGTAAAGGTGAGAGTAAATTGATATAAAACTGGAGTTGAAGAAGGTAAGGGTCCGTAGAGTAATACGATGTGGTCCCCTCCTCCCTGTAAAGTAATTCAAGTACCGCTATAATTAATCCTGGTAGAACGTGAATCGAGGCATTCTTCTATTGACTAGTGTGAAAGCCCGTTGTCCGAGTAGCGAGTTTGGCGCTTTACATTTAGATCGTCGACTAACTTGACATTTTACCTGAGCTTTTTGATTAGTCTTTACGTAAGTACTTTATTAAATGATCTCGACACTGAACTCTGCTCAGTCTCCGTCGATGAGAGTCTACAAGCAATATAGATACCCCCATATATTCGGTTTCAAATTGAACTGGTGCACATTGCACTCGGGAAACTATGATGGCTGGGGACCATCACCTGGACTTCCTAGTTTTGGTTCTGCTTTTCCTTCGGCTCCTCATCCAATTCACTGGCTCTTCCTCCCTCAGCTCCCACTCTTCTAGTTCGATGTTGCTATACAAGTAACCCGTTGCGAATCTCCAACTCGACTGTGGTAGCATCACTAGCGCAACATCTCACAAAATATGTGGAAGGCACTGAACCCAGCGCAGTCAAGTGTGACTTTTTCGGGTCCTGTAGATCGGAGATATAGAGTGAAAGAACTCTGAATTCAGATGGTTCTATCACAAAAATGCGTCATAACTTTCTTGAGAAGTTGATGGCTTTTCGTCAACTCATCTATCATTGTCAATCTCCTTTCGACTGTCAACTCCTTCCACTTACTATGAAGTATTTCCAAGCATAGCTACTGTGAGTCGGGTCGCTAAGATCCTTAAGTGGTGTATGTAGTGGATTAAGAAGTGTGTCTACGGCCCTTATGGCCTAGCAGTTGCTTTTGTGTGTATCAAATTTAGAGAGATTTCTGCTACCTTTCTAGCTTATATAGGCCACATTGCCTCTGCTGTCAATCTTCAAATTCCAATTCAGTTTGTTGGTATCTCGGATCAGACGGAAGACTGAGATTTCCCTGCGAACAAGGTGGATGATTTGAGGCGAATGGTAGCTTTCCTTTTCCTGGAAGGAAAAGCAAGCCTCAGAGCACGCCAGGCATATATACCCTACTTCCGACGTGAAATTTGGCCGGGGGCCGTTGTTTAGAGTTCTCCTGATAACCAATTGTATTCTCGGCCTTGACCGCAATTTCTCGGGATTGTGGCTCCGCAAATCGGTTTTGTCAATTCACCTCCTGTCACTTTACGATCAAAGTCGTCCCTCAATCAACAATCACTTTCAACTTTTACCCTCGCAGTGGATTTAAAAGATAGTCAGCCAGCTTAGAACTTCAGATTACAACTGGAGTTGGTGGACTTGACGTTTTGAGTGTTACTGAAGACGCAGAGAGCCTAGTGAATAGCTGGTGAATATCCGTTGCATACCACAATTCTTGCAATTGCAATACGATATTCTAACCTCGGGTCAGATACAATTGCCGATGGGGCTCCTCCAGAGAAATCTGTCAGATTTGACAACAACCCAATTGAAGGCAGCAAAGCTTGAACATACTTTCAGACAGCGCAAAACTGGCTGGTCTGAGACACATTTATCGCGATTCCAACTGACAATGGCAATAGAAGTATCACGAATAAGTGCACAAAGTGTATGATTAAAATAATCAATCAGTAATATTCTTGTCTCTGCAGCGATTTGATTTTCTATTCTTTGCAGTTCGAAAGTTATGGGTTCGATGTTTATATATTGTACCCCGCTTCTCGCTTATTCGTACTCCAACCAAAACACCGCGTCCATCAAAATGAGCACTGAAGATTATTTTGCGTTCTTGTAAATTTTCATACACGCCAGATAATTTGTTTTTAACATTCACTGACGTTCACAGCCTTGGAACCTCGTTTCTGTGCAGTAGCAAAGCGGTATTTTACCCTTCCTCCCATCAAAATTAGGTGGGAAGCAACCTCTGCAACAGAGAAAATTTGGCACATGCGAAACATCGGAACTTCCTACTCTGCGCCTATAGATGACAAAACCCTGGCACAAAGTCTTCGGCGAAGTCAACGAAATTAATCATCGCCAATGTGATCGAGCTAGAGTCTAGCAGGGAAGGTCGGCGGGTGTGCTGCAATGCCTAATCGTCCTTATAAGTACTAAATAGTATTTCTTTCAGGAAATAATTATCAGATCTTGCATAAGAGGCAAAGACTGCGCAAGGATGACAGTTTGGATTACCTAAATTAAAGGACAATAAGCTGTGGCATGACAACACGAATGCGCTTGGCAACACTGGTGATGTGGGTGAAAGTCACAGACTTGAGGAGCATGACCATGGGAGGAACTTGCAATCAAGTAAAGAAACATTGCCAGCAAGTTAAATTAGTTTCTGCGATATAGATTGAAATTTCGGCGTGCTAGCTTCGTAGGGCTAGCATATTCCAGTCAACTAGCATCCTGTGTTTTGTTCAGAAGATAAGTATTACATTTTCAAGGCCATATTTATAGATCCAGTCTCAGCCTCAGAACTATGTAAGATCATCTCACTGCCTCGCCAGTAATTTTACCAGTAATTGTAGATTCTCAATCCACCCGGCGGCTTTCCTATCAAGGCCCATTCCCTCACTGTTCGTTGAGATACAGAACAACAGCACCGGATTCTCGTTGTAGGAACTCCGTGTTAGGATCGTACATTGCTAATTCTCAGAATCAACAACTGATGACTTTCAGAGAAAGTCGGCAAGGAGGAGACAAACCGCGAGAGCCTTGCTATTAGGATTGATCTTGTTGACTTCGTCGCCGGTCAGCCTCATGAAGCAAGGAGCTTCAGTTCGGCACAAGATCTTGGAAAATGGGTATATCGTTCATTACTATGGTGAGTATTGGATGGAACAGAGACAAAACAAGGGGTGTCGTACAGAAATCATGTGCTCGCTTAAGGATAAAAGGTTATATACCGTGATCTGCAGTTTGACAACTGCAGGCCTGTTTTTGTACCACAAGGGGCCAATGACATCAGATTCTCAAACCCTCATCATCTTGAGTGGCTGCTTAAGCTAATTGAAGTGTTTGTTGGCCTAGCTATTGGGCGCGACTCTGCCACAACTTTGACTTTTATATACTAACGCCGGTACTTCTTAGTTAAGATATTACCATGCACAATCCCCATTGCCTAGGATATTCGGGGTATCATACTATTCGTTTGATATTCCTTCTCATCATCCTCGAATATCTAACACAAGCTAAGCACTTCTACATCTCCCTTTCCTCGTAAACAGACCATAGAACATCGTCGAGCAAGAATATCCATACGCATATACGCCACCAATCTCACCACCATCACTAGCATCCAAAACAAAAGTGAACAATGGATAGCCATCCCGACCGACACCAAACCCCTTCTTCCGTACCTCCCCCGAGCTTCTCCCCAGGTTCGTAGTAAACACCACATCAACAAGCTCAGGCTCCGCCACGCGGCCATGAAACTGCCAAGGATCCAAAGTCGGGAATTCCGTGTCATAATAGTTGATGTATGTAAGTTGGATACTGATTATTTTCTCGGTTATGCTGTCTATCTCGAATGCCGGGGTTGCAGGGAAAGCACTGGAGCCTAGAGTGCATGGAAAGCGCTGAGTGCTTCCACTACTGGTGATGAATTCTATAGAAGCATCTGTAGCGGATATTTGAATTTTCAGAATTGGGTCAGAGGGCGAAATGACGATGATTTCGGTGCGATCGAGGCGGTATCGCTGGCTGTCCATTCCAATGCCCTTCTCTATGGTCAAGTCTGATGGCATGTTGGAGGGCCAACTTGTTCGGAGCAGGGGTTTCAAAGATCGGTAAAGACTATTTAAGTCGTTTTGGGTTCGAGGAGCTCGAGTTTTGTCTAGATTGGCTTCTAGGAGGAGAATTTGAGATATCCTGCCTTCCTAGTTTATCATCAGTGGGAATAACTCCACGAATTTGGAAATGCTTGCAGGAGACATTGAGCAGCGGAAACCTGTTAAAGCACAGTTTTCGCCTGGCTGCAGGTATTGAACCATATTCCCTCTCCAGCTGCCCACAACCTGTGATATACTTCCATCATCGAATTCAAACTGATTAAATTAGCTTTCTTCTCCTTTTCCCCCGAAATCCTACGGCCGAACATACCTTCAGACCGACGACCGTAAGACTTCGCTTCTGAGATCCGTTTTTGTATCTGTCAGTTTGGACAAACGACATCACGACGCCAGCAATACGCCCTTTCATCTTAAAGTTCATACTTTCCTGACTTTCATACCAAGTGCCAAGAGTTCTCGAAGTAGAGGCGGCAGACTGCGATGATGGCGGATACCAGAACCGAACCCCAGCAAGATCATTACTCCCAAGCATTACACACGCCTGAATCCGATCGCATCTATCGCCCACAGAGTTGTGAATAAACAGATCCAAATAATCTTCGGACTCAGGCAGACCAAGTGTAAAGGATGAACCTGCCCATGGCGATTGCTCTGCTGCTAATGTCTTCCTATTCGATTCTAGCACCAAAAGTTGGGGAATGATTTCTTCAATTCTTTGGGATATTCGAATCCGGTTTCTCAATGAAGGGGCCGCGAGGAATGTTTCATCGAATTCGAAATGTGGCAGCAACTGCTTCAACACTTGCCATTGTGAAGACCAGCTATCCCCGCGAAGAAGTTCTAAGTCTATTCCAAGCACTGGAGGGGTCGGGTGCTGAATCTTAATTTGTATGATTTGTTCCAGTGCGCGTGCTATGGTATTCTGCCGCTCTTGATCAAGAGGTAATGGATTCGCAAACTATATACCAAGCCTTGGTCAGAACTCAGAACTTGGAGAAGTCAGTCTAGGGAATTTGCGTATTTACCTTCCAAAGATCTCTCTCCTCCGGTCTAAACAGAAAAGTCTGCCACGAAAGATCCGCAATATTCGGCACAGAGTCATCTTCGACAAGATCGATATCACACAAACATTGCCACAAGGACTTCGCTGAACAGCGTCCTTCAATACCATTACGCATGGTGTATTCTTTCAGCATATCAACAAGTAATGTAAAGCAAGACTCATGAATGGATTTGAAGTGATCCACGCCATCATCAAGATCCCATTCTTGTTGACGCAGTGTAGGCGGTTCAGCTGTCTCATGACCGGGTTCTGACCATCGGAAATTGATCCGATCGATTTCGTATTCGAAGTATGAAGTCGCCGTGTTACGAGGAGTCAAAATGATACTGGTGGGTTAGATCAAATAGCATACAATGGAACAGTATCATGAACTCACTCCTGTGACCATTGGAAGCCCTCCACATCGACCGGGAGATGATTCAATCCATTCCTTATGTTGTCTCCGATATGCTCAGTCACATCTTTGTTTATGATCAACCTCACCTTAGAGAGCCATTCATTAAACTCGGGGTTCTCACGGTCCGGCCCAAATTCTGAATACGTGGAGGCAAGACATATGCTGCACGTGGGGGCCAGAGTAAATTGACCCATCCTGAAGAAGTTCTTGTATGGCAGCTTCCTCTGCTCGTCTCCCTAGCAGCCGAGTGCACGGTTGCTTGAGGTAAAATGATGGCTTGAGGCTTAAATCATCTCTATGTTATTGAGGTGAAAATGCCATCCGAACACTGTGACATTTGAAGATCTGGCAGCTTCATAGCCAGACAAAGAAAACTTCGCTACACCCAAGACACGTGATAATAAACTAAGAGCTAGCTATGTATTACATAACTAGCATTTCATTGGGTAGGTAGGTTGTTGTTCGCACGATTCAATGTAGACTGTTTTGCTTTGCATTGGTTCACGTCTCATGTTTGCAATTTTGTTTGAGCGGTACTATGAAGAATGAGGTAGTGATGATTTTTTTTTAGAATCAGACACTTGGTTCGAAAATCAACGGATGTAGAAAAATGAAAACAAAAGACAATGAATATCGTGAGACTAGATACAGTTCTCTCCATTTGAAACCCGGCTGTATATCAATGGTGTACCAGTCAATTGCAAAGCCCAAACATTCCTTTGAAATCTAGCAAGATTACAATTTTAAACATGCCTGTAAGACGACGAACTGTACAAAATTATTCTAGATTGACACCCCAGCATCAAGGCCATTGAGCTCGTGCAGGGACAGGGCTCGAGAGACTCTCACCATGGGTTTCTAGGACCACCAGTGGGTTCTGTAAGTTATCCTAGAAGGAAGCCCCAGTGTCTCTCCATACAAAACTAGGGCTTTCTGAGCGAGGATCGTTATGAGGACCCCATTCGTTTTCAGGCCATTGAAACGAGAACCCTTCGCCTTGCATGAGAGGAAACATGAAATCATCAGTGAAATACCTTTGCGCAACAAGATCTTGACCCCACTGTGTCATCAAATTAACAAGTGGTCTCTGCATGAGGCCAGCTGGATGTTGCGAGTCACTTCCAATCCGCCAGACACGCTGCTGTTGTACAGTTGAGCCTCTCGGAATGTTGCATTGGAAGACAGTGCTTCTTCCTGATGCTGCTCGGCCATTGTTGAACCATTAACCCTGTAGTCGTGCCCTTGGAAAATTTGTCCTGATGTCAAGCACTGCTATATTGGAGTTGAAACGGCTACTTCTATCATGCCCAGCTCCCGATCCAGAAGATTTTGTCGGATTTTCCGCGAGAATACCTTCAGAACTCTTCATGCGTGA
The DNA here is from genome assembly GCA_021432625.1 of Leptodontidium sp. 2 PMI_412. Classification (NCBI taxonomy): domain Eukaryota; kingdom Fungi; phylum Ascomycota; class Leotiomycetes; order Helotiales; family Leptodontidiaceae; genus Leptodontidium; species Leptodontidium sp. 2 PMI_412. Next base: position 1,407 of record MU270625.1, on the reverse strand, counting down.
GGCCTCACGTATCGAAATCTGTCTTTATACTAAGCAAAGCAATGTTATTATTTCGGTTGCAACATCTCACTTAGTAAATTTCCAACATAAAACAACAAACACATTGCCGAACAAAGACATGCCAAGAAATGATATTCCCTCCTCAACCATCCCTTATCTATGATCCTTCCTCGAACTTGGCGGAAAGCTACATCACTTCACAACAAAGAATGAAAAGCAAAAATCTCATCAGACTATGGGTCGACCCTGCAGCGCCTAAGAAATATGTGCTAGAAACGCACTTCCAAGTACAGTACTGTCTAAATGAGATGAACAGTAGTTGGAAGCACACGGTCAAACCAGTTCGTCATCGAGCGAAGGGTTAAGCTAAGTGAGAACCAGAAGCCCAACTGGAACCACTATTTCAAGAGGCTAGTTCCCCGATACAATAATTAGAGGAAGTTCAGAGTACAAAAGCTAGGTAAAAGGCTTGAACTAGGAATTTGAAGGAAAGTAGACCGCGAGCGAAGAAGAGATAGATCGGTGAACCACGCAGACAACGTGTGAGTAAAACTAGCCATGCCCATTCATTTCTAAACTCGTCAGGCCATATGGATCGAAATCCGTGGCTGGGATGATTTGATCCTGAGGCAGAGTCTTGAGATGGTCGTCAAAAATCCCCTCGTACTCGATTGGCCGCGCCCACGCATTTTCAGGGTCATGCAAACCCAAGCAATAATAGTGCCTCTCGTGTCCGGGATGATCCACCCACCCACTGCGGGCGTGGAGGATGGCGAGGTTGTTGACTTGCTGGATATCACCGACCTGAACGTCGATTTCGATGGAATTCTCATTGGCAACCTTCCCCAGGGAATTGAGAGCCTGCCACTGGGCCTGGGAAGGAGGTTGGTTCCTTCGAAGATGCGGTACACAAGCCGGCAAAAAACGCGACCATTATTTTACAGGGGTGTAGGTGGTCTGCGGCTTGTCGTCACTGCTTGATGCTTAGTTGGAATTCAAGGGAAATGGCATTAGGGTAAAGTGGGACCTACACAACACCTGGCCATGGGAAGTCTTCCGCCACAATGCGCAGAGCATCAGGGCACGACTCCATCATCTGGTTGTACACAGTCCAGAAGCTGGATAAGTACTGTCTTCCCCGACCGCGGCTTGGGACTTGATGAAGAGAGCCAGAATATCAGCAAACTTACGGTCCGCGTGAAATTTCTTCCCACATTCGTCAGCAATCAATACAGAAGTTAACAATTATGGTGCGTCACGGACCAGTGGAACCATCATCTTGGACGGGTGGAGCTCTACATGCTCACGACCCATTGGCTTTGGGTCTCTGATAGCATCTCGAAGGTGATCTGCTCTAAGATGAGTATCTACAAATATATTCCATTGAGCGATGAAGAAATCGGGGGG